>CAAKHF010016386.1:0-19098 GCA_901007745.1 Hippocampus kuda
GCTAGCAGGGGACGGTGTGAGTGAGGGTATTATCGCCGAGAAAGCACGGCAACTTCACTCACATATCATCAAGAGGCACCCTGGAAGTTCGTCATCCATTAATGATTTCAAGGCTAGCCACGGATGGTTCGAGAAGTTTAAGCGTCGGACAGGGATTCATAGTGTCATTCGTCATGGTGAGGCAGCCAGTTCTGACGTTAAAGCTGCCGAAGCTTACAAGGAATCATTCCTCAAGATGGTGGAAGAAGAGGGCTACGTTCCTCATCAAGTGTTTAATGCTGACCTTACAAGTCAGAAAGAAACAGGTGTCAATTAAGAGGTTTTTCATCAGCAAAAAGGAGTCTCCGAAGAGGCAAAGAAGAGAAGCCACACCGGAGGTTGAGTGACCTACAGTCCCAATGGACTCGGCTTCCAAACAGTCACTCCCTCCCTGCCTCCCTCCCATCACAAAGAAAAATAAAATGACTTTATTAAACAGTATGGTGTACAGTATTTCTTTAATTACAATACAATTGCACATTTATTATACATAAAATAAGGTATATTTTTGTGTAGTTTTAAGGTTTATTTAGTAGAAAATTATTTTTTATGGGGACTTAGGAACGGATTATTCTCATTTTAATGGTTTCTTATGGGAAATAAATGTTCGGAATAAGAACTTTTCGCCTTACACACACTTACTGGGAACCAATTATGTTCGTAAACTGAGGTATTACTGTAGTGATAAACAGTGGTTGCCACAAGCATGAAATCCAATCGGGTCAATGTAGTGGAACAGCTTTCGCCGGAATCGCCGAGGACCTTGCATTGGACTGTATCATAGCCGGAAGTAAACCCCCCGCAAAGCGCATATTTATGTTGTGACACTGATCTTGCAAAATGATTGTCACAGTTGCACGTTGCCTTTGGCTGCGACCTTTCCAAGAGTTCCTCAAGTGTCGGTGTGCCGCGTCTCCTCCGGAGGCGGGATAGCGCATCATGCTGTGCCCTTTGTGATTTCGCATCCTGCTTGTTTGCGGGGGGGCGAGGCTGCCATGCTGCACTTTCTCTGCCAGGGGAAACATCAGTCATGGATGGTTACCAACGGCGAGGCATATATTACAGTCGTGACGTCACTTTTGGTGTTTCTGTCCATTTCCGTCATGATAAGGGGTTGATTGGCATCGCTCGACTGGCATTTAGACACGGTGCAGTTGCTGCTGTCTTGCTGCTGACGAATTATAAAATCAGATCTCCCTCATCATCGCTTCAATATGCACACAGAAGATAGAAACAAAGCTTCCGATCCCCCGTTGCTATAGCAACGCCAGCATGAACAGCGTGGCACTACAAGGCCGCGGCTGCCGTTGCGATATCAGGCGCATGCGGCGAAAACAGCAGGTCGCTTTGACTAGAAGTACGCGGCTGGCTCGAGAAACAGCGGCAGAAAGCGGCGGCAGGCCGGCAGGTCGTCTCCAAGAATTAGTCGAGAACCACCGTGAGCTAAGTGACACTCTTCGTGCGGAACCGAGAGCGTAAAACCCACGTTAGAGTCACGTCCGACTGGAACGAAGTCGGGTTTGGCATCGGAACCTTTGCGTCTCCCGAATGACAACACCATCTAGGTGGCAGATTACCAGGTGTCACCTTTGTTACAAAACTGAGAAATGCCTCTACTTTGTACAAAAAAAAGAAAAAGAAATTGCCGCTCTGCTTTATTACCACCCCGATATAATCATGACATAAAATGAAGAAATCAGACCCCCACTGAATGACTTGGCATTGATTCACAACTCTTCCACATCTTACGGATCCTGCCTCTTAAAATATTTCATTACAAGAATCCAGAAAGGTTGAATATGATACAAATTACCGATCGCAGTCAAGTTTCCTTTCTGACTGCGTCATCTCCAGTGATGATAACGTCCCCTCAAATGCGTCACAATGGCTCCTTCAGTGAGTTGTAAATTTGCTTTAAAAAAAGGAGACAAATGACTTTGGGGACACATCAAGATCATCAAGACTTTGAATATGTCAGCAGCATTTTCCAATTTCATTTCGACAGATGCCATCAAGCAGGATAACAATTAGCTTGTCTGTGAAGTTCATCAAGTGGCACAAATCTTGTTTGATGAAAAAATAAAAATAAAAAATACGCAGCGGCTCATTTCTCATTCCTTCAAGTGTTAATAGACAGAAAGGGGAGTTGAATGAGGCTAAGGGCATTTTCAAAGGTAGCAGAAAAAAAAAAAAGGATTATCAGTGTGGGGACCTTGAAACGATCGGCTAAACAAGTCTGCCTTTTCCCAGAAGAAGAAAAACAGGATATGGCAGCTCCTAATATGCAGCAGTCACTAATGTCATTTTCTACCCCACCGATCCCATCCATCGTCACGGGAGTTTATCCCAGCTGACTTTGGGCAAAAGGCATACGACACCTTCAACCGGTCGCCGGCCAGTCACTCGGTTCAAAGAACCCTCCGCACCATCGCTGAGCGGGCACCAAGTAAGGAGAGTGTGACACTCCACCATCAGCGACTTAGTAGTGGTCATTAATTTGGGGTCTGATGAGACAATGTGAACAACGCCATCCTGCTTCCCCCCCCCCTCTCCAAATAATGCAGCGTCATCTTTGTAAAATCGCATCCAAATTCATTTCTTTTTCTATCTCGTATGGCTCCAATACTCATTTGTTGTCAAATAAGTGGCGTTCAAGCAAGAACATTTCAAAGTCCTGTCATTCCAAAGTGGAGGTGTCGCAGGCAATGTTTCTTTGGTGGACACAGAGGTATTTGAGGGGCTTATTAAAATCCGGATTCAACTGATTTGAGCGCACGTGGGCGAGGAAACGGCGGCTTGGATGAGAAACTGCGGCATGCCCTTTTCATATGACAGTGCAGAAGAGATGATTTCTACGTGGCCAAGATGTCATGGGAAAGATAATAAAAAATAAAGAATCCATAACGATACTTTCAGAACTACTTTGCGTCACCGTATTAGCGGAAGCGTCGGGGGCGCGGCAGCACGGTGTGTCGAAACCTCCAAACGGGCACAAAAGCGGCGTCAAAGACTTGATGTTCATTTGGGGCTAACTCGTTGCCCTTCAAAATGTGAAAATATTGCCTTAATAATGTAAGTTGAGGGGTTCGTCGGTTTTGAAGGGACGGCTCCACGTTCGGAATGGGCAAAAAGGAGACATGGAATTCGTTTGAACGTAGCTTCTCTTTTCCAACGTCTGCTCCGTAACTCTCGAACGGATGCACCTCTTTTCGGTAACGAAAACACTTCCTGCTTTTCTTCGCCAATCAGGTGCAAGCAACATAAGAATATTTCAGCAATTATGAAACAGAATATAATTTAGGTTAACTAGAACATAAAAGAATATCATGCTCAAATATAAAATGATAATAATGAACAATTTAACAAAAAGCTTCCATGAATACACTCTAGTCATAACTAAGTCACCAGCAAAAATGTTAACCATTGTTGATACCTTTGCTGACAATTAAGATAAGATAAGATATCCTTTATTTGTCCCACACTGGGGAAATTTACAGCCTACAGCAGCAAGATTGTGGGTAGAAAGAAGAATTGTGTTCTACACTAAAAATAAACACTTGGAAAATAACAACCATTCAGAAAAGTTGCTGCTATGAGGTGACGGTGCAGTTTGCGTGCTTGCTCTTCTAAATAAAAGTAAAAATCGACTCTTGAGCGTTCGTGAGGTGGCGTGGCGCTGCGTGTGCTCACTGTGCACACCTCCCCTTTCTGCCCCCCTCCTTCCCTCTCGACAGCACCGCGGCACAACAGATGGTGCTCTATACATTACTCTTGCGCATTTTTGCTTTGGAACAACTTTCCTTCCAGGCACCGTTCACGCATTTAGCCGACAGAAAGGTCCCTTGGCAGGAAACAAGTCGACTTTTAACTCGAGACCGTTTCGAGACGCATTTTGGTGTCCGGGTAAGTTGTTTCCAATTTACCTTCTTTTTCTGGATGGGCACGAAAACGCTGTGAAAACACCACTTCTTCTCCTCCTCCTCCTTATTATTCTATCCCACTTCTTTTTTTCGTCTCTCTTGATTTAACAGCCGTAGAAGTTTGTTGAGGACAAAGGCGATCGCGCTCTGAGCGGGATTTCACCTCCTTCAGCTCAACGCCAAATACGGCGTGTGATGGTCTTTTTTTTATTTCATGAGAAAGTGTTTTGATGGAAGCACGTTACGACTCGGAGAGCATTTCGTAGTTTTCAGTGCGCACCTGCCTTGTCTCCACATGCTGTCATTACGACTTGAATAAGTATGTCAAGTTCGACAGCAAGGAGACGCTGCCATGTGATCCCTTTTCCATATTATGTCCTACATTTCATTTCATACATCAAATCGCTTTTTTCAGACAGATTACACCGCTTACTGTAAATAGAGTTCCTCTCAGAGGATATTCACCAAAGCTGACCTCGACTTTATACTTTTTTTTTTTTGGACAATGATATATTTATTGTAGCAGCTCAGTGCACTTTTTTTTTTAACATGTAATGTACTTTTTGGAAGTCATGCATTGTGTTTTGTATAGATGTGAGTTCATGAAGATTGTGTAAAGTCGCTAAGCAGGAGATGACGACCACTGCCTGTGCCACGCTGACACTAATCTGTCTGACTCGTTCATGTTCTCTGCAACGGTGGAATATTAGCTCGGGGACATGGCTTAGTCTTACACGTACTCCCTTACCTTGCCTGTCACCATGGCCACCATCTGCATTGCTTTAAAGTCAAAAATCCATGTCTCCCTCTTCCTTGGTTCTCC
Source organism: Hippocampus kuda (assembly GCA_901007745.1). NCBI lineage: Eukaryota > Metazoa > Chordata > Actinopteri > Syngnathiformes > Syngnathidae > Hippocampus > Hippocampus kuda. Next base: position 4,783 of record CAAKHF010016386.1, read on the forward strand.
ATCGGGAAAGCAATGATCATACACGCGTACTGTAGTACACAATGACAACATTTCCACTTGGAATTATTCACCCATGTATCATAAGATGAGCGAGTCCTACCGGGGGCACCAATGAGCCGAATGTAATGATTTGTTTAGCCCTAAAAGACGTTCGTCCACACTTGCAGTGGGGCCCAAGGTGGGCTGTGGCAGTCGCAGCTGCTGACGGAAGGACACGATATGACCAAATGGCTTGTAGCAATTTGTCTGAAATGAGATCCTCGGGGAGAGCTGCTTCAAGTGCTCTTGACTCATGGAAATGGGAGGGTGGCTTTGGAGATGAGGCATCAGCCGAAGGGGGAAAAAGATCCATTTGTTAATGAGGAGGGCTACAGCGGATGTGAAGTAGAATGGTTCTCCTTCTTCCAAAATATGTAAATCACTCTCTATTATTCCTCACGGCATAAGTTGCCCTCACCCTCTATTTTTGTTTCAAATACTTTAAGTGTATCGCTGTCCATGCTGAATGCGTTTTTAATATTTGTGAACAGTACTGATTAAAAATATAACGGCACCTTTGCGGCTCCTCGGCCATTCGGAGTCGTGTGCAAGAACCACTGCTGTTGGCACTCGGCGAGTGCTGAGGGAACGGAGCAAAATGCTCGCACCAAAACACTGCAGTGATACACGTGGAAGCAAAAAGGGAAGTGGGCCAAGATGCCACGTTGACCCTCGCAACGATTATGTTCTATAATTTGGCTGGCGACCAGTTAAGGGTGTATCCCACCTGCCGGCCGAAAACAGCCGGGATCGACTCCAGCACGCCCGCGACCCTCCTGAGGTCAAGTGGTACGGATAATGCATGAATGCATAGGTATCTGGGAACACCCGATGGCACAAATGAAACGGCTGCTTCAAGTACCGGCTCAGAAGTGGAACAAGGATAAGCCACCTCCTCTACATGGGCGACATCAAGCTCTGTCATTCGGATAAATGCGGGCGAATGCTAATCCAGTCCAGGGATGATGATCACAACCGAAGGGATTGGACTAAATACTTTGGAATTCCACGGGCAAAGAGCGACCATGAGGAGGCGGCTCGAAGGGCGGCCGCGGCCAAGCAGCTAAAGAGGGTGACGCAGATCCAGAATTATCAGCTGAACGGCAAGAATAAGGTGCAGGCCAAGAGCTCTCAAATTTTAGGGGTGCTGAGATTCATTCTAAGGAGGGTTTGAGCACCCCAAAAGTGGGACAGGAATGTCTACGGTGTCATCCGGGTGAGTTGCGGCTCATTTCCAGGCACACACGATCACAAGACGACAAGTCAGACATCCAAAGAAAGAGGAGTGATAGTGACACAACAGATGGAAGGCTTTGTATCATAATTCTGAGCGGGCAAGAGTTGTTGGAAAGTCGGCTGAAAAGGCAGTTTCTCGGAATGTCACTGGTGCGAACACCCCCCCCCCTTCCCAAAAAAAAAAAAAACCATCTCTGCAACACATCCAATTACAGTGGCTATAAAAAGCGTATTCCCCACATGCACAGTATTTAGGAGAGTTTGTTTTGGTCTATTGAAATCAAGGTTGACCTTTTGGGGCAGAACTGCAAAAGACACGTTTTGTGCCAGCACAACGCTGCACGTCACAAAGAGAACACCATCCATCTTTCAAGTGAAGCATGGTGGTGGGTGGCAGCATCGTGCTTTGGGGCTGACAGGATGAGGTGGAAGGAATTATGGAAAGTTCAAAATGGCAATTAGGCTTCCGCTAATAGGCAATAAATAAATAAATAAATAAATAAATAAATAAATAAATAAATAAATAAATAAATAAATAAATAAATAAATAAATAAATAAATAAATAAATAAATAAAAGTCTGGAAAAGCCCCTGAAAGCTGAAATTGAGTTTAGTAGAGGGACGTTATGTGTGCGCCGAGTCCCAGTGAGTGAGTTGGAATGTGAGCGGTTCATTCTAAACACAGCCATATCCCATTTAGAAGAGGATGAGAGTTCATGTATTCATTAAACAGTTTACACGTCACATTAATGGTGGGAAAGTTTTGAAATTATTTGTCTCTGTCTCATCTTTTTTTTTTTTTTAATCACAAAACCCCACGCTTTCAACAGAGGCGTGCAGCCCTTTTTACACCCATTCCATTTCACAAGACCTCGGTTTTAGCCAACGGTATATTACGAAGTTGAAATTAGCATTTATTTAAAAAAATATAAATATGAGCATCACTACTCCCTAGAGCAGTGCCTTTTTTTTCCCTGTGAAATGTTGTGCCACCTCAAAATGTTGCTCACGCCGGCGACCATCATCTCACGCTATGAGACTGCAGGGAAAAGCCTTCTCTTGATCAACAATTGTTGACTTTCATAACACCTTCAGCGCTAGATCTTTTCCTGACACAGAAGTCATACTCCCAAACAAATGGAGACCCGTTTATAAAGTGGATCTCAGTTGCTTCATTTGTTGCGAGCGAGGCGATTGTCTGCAAGCGTTAGCCGTAGTGGAAGTGCTACTCGCGGCATCAGGGAGCTTCAAAGGGCCATCCTGCCTGGCATCCACAAATAGAATGTTTGAAGGGGAATTCTAAATGGAAATGGATTAATATTTCACCTTGGCAATGATTCATGCCGAGACCGTAGGCATGTTCCTCTGTCAGTTCACTTTTAATGAAAACAGTTGACTTGATCTCGTCGCATCGAGGTGTGCAGTCAAGGACATTCTCCGCGGAGGCATTTTTCATTGTTTAGATAGACGCCATCATCTAATAATAATAAAAACACAAATAGTTGGAGTCCTGTTTTCAAAAATTGATATTCCGTCTGCGAAATTAATGTAAAAATGAGCGTCCATATTGGCGCTGTTTTCGTGAAACGTTTTTGTGAAGAATGGTCCAGCGTATATGTGCAACATTAGAATGAAATCCAGTCATGCCAAGCTGTATTGCCGTTCGCTATTTGCTGATTTAGTTTTTTCTTTTCTCATATTTACATCGCCGTTTATTCTATGTCGCTTGATTTCGCAGCGATTATTTTTCCGCACGTACTGTTACTACAGAGCAATAAACACAAGCCGGAAAAAAAGAATGCCGAAAAAACACAGAATGTGCAAAGTTTGGGATCATTTCACACTCAGAAAAAGAAGCTCAATTGCACAGTCAAACTGGCCTAAATGGACATTATGACGAATTTAGTGCCATCTAGTGGTCAACTAACGGAACGCAACGATCAATTGGAGTTTTGGAGAGACCACATTTACAGCTTTTCTTAAGTTTTCTTGGCCCAACAAAATGCAAAAAGGGACATGTGACCAAAGTCACCACTCAATACAGTCCACAGTGGGGGCACCACTCAATACAATCCATAACTCAAGTGCAGTTCATTAGACGAGTGAAAGCTGGTAACTGCTGTGCTTTGTGATACTTTTACTGGTCATGCCTTTGAAATCGCTTTCAATTATTCATCTGCGAAAATCAAAACGTGATCAGGGAATAAATTTGATCCATTATTGAGGAACGAACCTCATGGCGTTGCCTTCATGACATAAACAACAACAGTGGAAAAAAAATAATAAATACGTGCGCCCTACATTTGTGCCGTACACAACATGAAGCCGCCCCCGTGCATTTCATTTGCATGTAGCAGAGACAGTACGCGACTGCCGTGGCACACTCAAGGACTTTGTAACCAAGGCAACCAACAACAGTCACAGAGAATTGTTAGATGAGCTACTCAAGTGTGACGAGGAAGCGATTCCGATTTTACATCGAGCTCAATAGCCAGGGCTGTTTAGCGTGACGGCACTTAAAACAGGAATGAATACCCTGTCCAATGTTCGCGCCGTACCGTTTAGGACATCAAATAAATAAAGTCAACCGGATCTGGAGATGCAGGTCTAGAATCGGTTGGTTGTTATAATCGTTTGCGGTTCACCGTGCCATTCTGTTTTCATGGAGACAGATGAGCAAAGCGCGAGCATCAAGGAAAGAACTTGGTGGCGACGGACGCTCCATTCGTGACAATAAGTCACAGCACAGTCATGCATCTCAACATCTCCCACCGTACGGACCGCGTGTTCCGATGTAGCTCGTTCTCGCGGCACGTTCGGCGTTGGCCGCGTGCCACAAAAGCGACGAAGCGCTTCACTGCCGACACGAGGCAGGAAAACAGAGGCAAGTATATTTAGGTGCAGACTGCTACTATCGACTGGAGAAAGGCCGCCGAGATGACATTTCCTCATTCGCGTGGGTGGAAAAGAAGCTCGAGTCGAGCTTTGTGGTCGATAGAAGATTTTTGTGCGGAGCGGCCAATCTGCTCTTTGGAGCCCCATTAGTTGAAGGCTGAGCGCGCATCAGAGGACCAACCCCGTGGGCTTTTCGGGTTGCGTCCGTGTTTCTGCGCGCACGCGCCGTGCTGCGGCCACTTGTTTGCATTCGATGAGTCACTCACTTAAAACGTTGCCCGCAGAGTCGCATTTCATTTGAGCCAATGACGTCACAGAACGAGCCACAGTCGAAGTGCCCACCGAATTGGAACGTTCACCTTCGCCCAAGACGAAGAATAGTTATGAAATCAAGAAAGAGCCATTTTAGCAACAGCACACCGTTGTTGAGCATGTCATCATCGCAGTCAGTTTATAAAATAAGTTTGTTATGTGAGGAGTTTCGAGGCCATCCCCAAGTCAAACAACCCTTTTGGGGTGGACTGGAATTTATCCAACAACAACTTGCGATTTCATATTGTTGAGAATGACAATTGACCTTTCGAGCCTCCAAGTCACACATTTACAACTTGCTGCTTTAGGATTTGTTGAATTTCAAGATGAAGGGTGATGTAAATATTCTTCTGATGAGCAAGGTTAAAGGAGACATTGTGCAGAGTTTACAGCGTAGTGCCTCTTTGTGCACTCTGCCTAATATGCAACGGGCCACTCTCATTTGTTAATTGTTTTATTATTTGCATGGGATTGGCACTGCCCCATCCAACAAAAATGCGCATATAATTGATGTCTGTTGAAATGCACTGGGGGAAAAAAAAAATCATACCAATTAAAACAAATCCGGGCGGCACGGTGAGCCACTGGTGAGCTCGTCCGCCTCACAGTGCAGAGAGGCCCTGCAGGGTTGGATCCCGGCTCCGGCCTCCCTGTGTGGAGTTTGCATGTTCTCACCGTGCCTGCGTGAGTTTTCTCCGGCTACTCGGGTCTCCTCCCACATTCGAAAAACATGCATGCTGAAGGAAGGTTCGTCCATGTGTGCCCCGGGATTGGCTGGCATCCAGTTTAGGGTGTCCTCCGCCTACTGTCCGAAGACGGCTGGGAGAGATTCTGGCATGCCCGTGACCTTTGTGAGGATAAGCGGATTAGAAAATGGATGGATGGATGATAACATTTTTATCAAAAAAAAAAAAAAATCCAATTCTATTGTGCCAGTACAGCAAAGTGGGCCGGGCTGCGAGGGACCCTCATAGCTGCTTGCAGCTCTTGTTTAGGTTTGTGTTCTGTGGAAACAGTCAACACGATTATTTTTGAAATTGATTCCACATGAACGGGGTTTCTCCAGGCCAGATGCAGAGCCGATGAGCTTATGGTTGGAGGAGTGGACAGCAGCAAGCAAAGTTCTTTTTATCCCCCCCTAGAAGAATGTGGAGTCTCCTGTCGAAAGAGGCCATCTCTGCTCATTCACTGGTGTTGCCATGGCGACGGGGCTGATATTTTGTCATTTCTATTACACATAACGCATTAAAGTCGCACGGTTTTGTGACTCGGATGGTTGCAAAGCCATCAGCGAGGTCGCCAACAATTGTTTACCTGCACGGCTGCTTCGCTCTGCTGCAAACCACAAAGTCAGTCCAAGTTGGGTTCTCTCGCTAATACTCCAAAAGCATGCCGCGGTCATGCCATCCTAATTTTCATAAACATCCTCCCAAGTCAGAGTATGCCGCGCTTATTCTCACGAGGGTGATCGTTTGTACTGTTTCTCTCTAGTGCGTGGCGTTCACCACAAAGAATGCAAATCATGAACCTGTTGAACATTTGTGATTGGGGGCCTTGACTGTTTTCCAAGCAGGTCGAGGTAGAAAAAAAAAAACAACTCACTCTGAAACAAACCCCACACGACTGAATAATCTCTTAGAGACATCAGAGAGGGAGGGAAAATGTACAACATTGGGCTCAATGATCTCAGTCTTTTCACAAAAGTAACCTTTTGCGTGTTCTCGCAAAATAATACGATGTGGGCATTGTTCCAGCTTCCCGTCGAATGGCTTTACCTGACGGCGGACTTTCTTTGTTTCCTTGCATTTGCTGTCTGAAACATCGCAAGGTGCTCTTTCTGCTCTTTTCGAATACAGCTTTGCTGAGCCAAAGCATTTATCACATGGAGCGTAGAGTGAAAGTGACATGAAGAGATGCAGAGCCAGCAAAGGTCACCCGCTCGCAAACGCGTGCCTCGGAAAACGAAAAAGGCAGTTCAGAGAGCACGCCACTGTGTGCTGAACCTTGTTCTTATAAATGACATCACAACTCTATTCGAGCTATCTCCCTCCTTCACGCTAGCTATCTAGCGCTAGCTATCTAGCTGTCTGTCTGTCTATGTCATCAATCAATCCATACATCAATCTGTCCCCCACTGATTGGCTGACAGATGTGAACCTACAAACGAGCCCGTTTTTGGGTTTGCATCTGTCATCCAGGCTGCCCGCATTAGCGTGGTGCGATATCAGCAAAGACATACATATTAGCCTTCACTCAGGTGGAGAATTTTTACGGCACACTGATTGAGCAACAGTCTGCTTTTTATCCATCCGGCCTGACTGATTTCGTCCACTTCCATTCTTTCGACACTCGAGAAGCTTTTACTTCTTCTCACTTGCTTTGGTACATTACTCAGACCAGAATGTGTTTTCTCGAAACTACCGGGGACAGCAGAGCAACATTAGCCGATCACCTGCAATTTAGTACTTTGCAAACCTGAAGGTGTCGATTTGGAATTGGAAATATTCACCCCACCCCTGACTGTAACGCAAGTGTCATCTTGAATGACTGCCGACTGTTGAGAAGGCCAGGGCGCACGCCACCTCTCAGCCGAGTCAACTGAGATCCACCCCAGCTAACCCGCAACTCCGGACAGGACAAGGAGTCGAAAAGAAATACGTGAAGATCACCTTCAGTGTTGCCAGATGTTATTTATGATACCAATGGGAGAATTTTGAAAGTCTTTGTTATTAAAAAAAGGATTTCTGTGTGACAGAAGGTACCATGTTGTGCCAAGACATCACCTACTTAAAGGCCGCGAAACGATATGAGACAAAATCCGAAACTAGGTGTGGGAAATTAATCCCATGATGATGATATGAAATATTCTAACCATTGAACTTTTTCTCTGTCTGTTTCTGTCTATTTGTGCTTGCAGGTCAGGAGTGGCTATGCCATTTGGCTGTTTAACAATTGGCGAAAAGAAGGATTACTACAGTCCTTCAGACGTGACGGACAAGTATGACATGGGTCAAATTGTTAAATCGTGAGTGCCGTTCGTATCGACGTACTTGTTTTCTGCATTGCTTTGCGCTTCTTGGACCAAGGATAAAGTGGAACCTCTGAGCTGGGACTGGCTTGATTTGGATTTGGATTTGAGAGTGTAAAGATCTGGCATCGGAGATATCGAAATTGGGGAGGCTGAGGAATACGGAAATTGGATTGCACCTTCATCAACTTTTAGGACAAGTGGTGAGCACGTGATGAATGGCAAGACGGAGATTTCTGATTTACAGAACAACTAATTGCCACATGACTTCCCCGGAGCATTCCATTCTTTTAGAGTTACTGTGGACATCTTTTTGATGTTGTCAAGTTGCAATTCAATGCCAGATGCTCACTGAACTGAAGTCTCTTGCAAGGTATTCCGAGGCCTCGCATGATAAGTCCTGTCTCCCAAAATGGAGGGAAAAAAATTCAATTAGAGGCGTTCAGCTTGAGAGGTTCCGCTGTCCCGAGCAACTGGATCTATCCATATCCGCTTGAAATGCTTGTTTGCAGGGAGGAGTTCTGTGAGATATTCAGGGCCAAGGACAAAAACACCATGAGAATGTACACATGCAAAAAGTTCCTGAAGAAGGATGGAAGGAAGGTGCGCAAAGCTGCCAAAAATGAAATCCTCATTTTAAAAATGTGAGTTCTTTTCTTGTAACTAAGCATTTGTCATTGTGCACGCTCTCCGCTTGTATCAGATTTTTTTTAAACATTCCCCGGAACTTCGTATTCGCATGAGCTGGATATGCTGTCATAATAGCAAAGAAATTCTATCATAGCAAAGAACCCGAACCATGGGGTTGGGCTCCGACAAGCGTCCCTTTTTTACGCCGCTGATCGTAACACACGATCAGCGGCGTAATCACGAGCACTTAACGTGACTTTTCCATGCATCACGTTTCTCTCAAAGGGGTTTCATTTGTCTGCCTCGAAATAATAATAACGATCATAATCCTAATTATATCGCGGGTGGGCTGTGTTGACTAATGTGGATTATATCATGCATTTGTTTCTCATCTCCTCAGGGTGAAGCATCCCAATATTCTCCAGCTGGTGGATGTCTTTGAGACTAAAAAGGAATACTTCCTCTTTCTTGAGCTGTAAGTTTGAGGGAGTAAAAAGGGGCTACTTTGTGTCTTCCGGCCTGCCGCGTGGATCAAAAACTGGACACGTGAGGGGCAACTTCATTGATCACATCAGTGTTTCCTGACGTTTAGTTTGTTTATCGCAGGGGTTATGTTCCAAAAAGGACCCGCGATAGGCGGAATCCGCTCAGTAGTCAGAGTATTTGGCAAGCTGTACAGAGACGAGGTGCCGAGACTGTTGACGTTGGTCTACGGTCCCTCGACCAATCAGGATGCAGAACACATTACACCGTATTAAAAAAAAATATATATATATTTTTTCAAATCTGTGAAACAGCGAAGCCGTGAAAGGTGAGTCGCGTTGTAGCGACGGTTCATGAACTGGTAATGCATGTCCTCTCCTCCGTCAGTGCGACAGGCCGAGAAGTGTTTGACTGGATCCTGGACCAAGGCTATTACTCCGAGCGGGATACCAGCAATGTGGTGCGGCAGGTCTTGGAAGCCGTCGCTTACCTCCACTCTCTGCAGATTGTTCACAGAAATCTGAAGGTAACGTGCGAGTCTTTTACCAGAGCTTCAACTCATTCACTTCGAAGCATGGTTTGAAAACATCCAAGACATCGTGGGGACAAAGTCGTTCGGTTCGGGGACGGAGGGATGGGTGGATCTTGGAGAAAATGATGAGTACGCATGATCTGGGACGTCAATATTCGTTGGCGTCGGGAAGAAGCGAGGACAGCCGTCGTCGGGAACGGATGGCGAGGTGGAAGGACGTTTGCATGGATCGGCTACGTTCTCAGAATGCTTTCGGCCGCTTCTGTTTTTTTTACCATGAAGCTATTCGGAGGAGTAGATTTCAATTTTAGGGAGGGCCTGCGAGCTTTTGAGTTGTTCTTGACCAGCGCCTTGCACATGCTTACGACATCTGCTCTTTCTCATGGGCGCAGTTGGAGAATTTGGTGTACTACAACCGCCTCAAGCACTCGAAAATAGTCATCAGCGACTTCCATCTTGCCAAGCTGGAGAATGGATTCATCAAAGACCCCTGTGGGACACCCGAGTATTTGGGTGAGATTTTTCAAGCGCATAATCAGGCCAAGAAGAGAGCGCAAAGAAATGTTTTGTGTCCTTAATCAGGCTTCGTTTTTTTTTTTCCTCTGCAGCTCCAGAGGTGGTCGGCAGACAGCGATACGGTCGCGCCGTGGACTGTTGGGCAACAGGCGTCATCATGTACATTCTGTGAGTTTGGAGGCTCATGACTTGTGAGAGACGGAATGCGTGGCGTACAATTATTGATTAATGCTTGGTCAGAACATTCCTTTTCAGTTGAACTGTAGCTCGTGAGGATAAGCGGTTTGGATCATGGATGCATGGATGAATTACAGAGTGAGGCTGAAGTTAGGTCTCGCATACTCCTCTTTAACATAATCTCAGACCCAGACATGATGGCGGGGTCGGGGGGGGGGGGGGGGGGTTTACTGCTCCTCGAGGGTGCGGTGGACTTGAGGACAGCAACATAGAGTCGCACAAGTCTTTGCTTTTAGCAATCAATGGTTTTCTCGCACCTCCAGGCTGTCGGGCAATCCTCCTTTCTATGATGAGAGTGACGAAGATGATTATGAAAACCATGACAAGAACCTGTTCCGAAAGATCCTTGCAGGCGACTATGAGTTTGACTCGCCATATTGGGATGAGATCTCAGATTCAGGTATTTGGATCCCACTCCATGGGAGCCGACTTTTGTCTTTTTTGCATTCCCACAAAATATTCCAACATTAAACGCAACGAAAAAAAAATGAACCCTTTGTTGACCTTTCCGTTCATTTCCATCTGACAGCAAAGAGTCTGGTTGCACGTCTGATGGAGGTGGATCAAGACCAAAGACTGACAGCCCAGGAGGCGATCAACCACGAATGGTAGGCGGCGCAGACCACATCAATCATTCTTTGTCAACCCAAGCGGAGCGCCACAATAACAGAGGGCTTCCGGGTTCGCTGTCCCCGTTTTTATCCAACAGGATCTCGGGCGGTGCGGCGTCAGATAAAAACATCAAGGAAAACGTCTGCGCGCAAATCGAGAAGAACTTTGCTCGAGCAAAATGGAAGGTAAGCCCCCAAAACAATGACCATTTTTATCACGAGCAGCTCAGCGCCCCTCCTCATCTGTAGGCACAGAGTTCAATTATTTTATAATTAGCAAGCTTTTCAAATCCCCCCCCCCCAACCCCTCTCAGAAAGCTGTGCGAGTCACCACCATCATGAAGAGACTGAGAGCCACTGAGCAAAACGCCACCAAGGCTGCCGATGCGGCAGCCGGCGCCGCGGCGGCTCCCGAGGCTGCCGCAATCCCGTCCGCACCTTCGCCCGCTGCCGCCACAACACACCAAGTGGTCACGGAGATTCACGAGCCGGTTGTGGAGCTGCTCGAGGGGGCGGAGCCAGCGCCGCAGGAAGCAGAGTCCACGTCTGGCTGCAACGGAGACACGGCGGCTGCGCTCCGCGTCGTCACCGATGCGGAGGACGAGCAGGGCTAGGCCTCCCCTCGGCCCGCACGGCCGCGACCTCGGCAGAGGCGCCGACTCCCGCACACTGTACATTAGCTGCTAGCATGGTGACACTGACTCGGCTTCTCTTTCACTTGCAGCATTCTTGTCATCTGGAGGCTGTGCGCGACCTTTCCCGAGCGCTCCGCATTGCATCGGCATTCTCTTTCAATGAATCGCATCTTCTTCCGCGAGCCCCCGGTGTACAAACTGAGTCTCCGAAATATTTACTTGAGTTTTCAGCGGAAGAAGAGATTTGCTGCCCAGCCGCGGCTTAACAAAGACTTCTTTCTGATATGTGTCTCAGTGCTCAGCAGAAGATGAAGAATTGAACGAGTTGATTTCTTTTTTAAAAGCTGACTTGGGGGAGATGTCTGTCCGACAGTATTTGCTCTTGAAATCAGAGAATTTTTTTGACTTGAAAATCACTCCGCGTAACCTCCCCGGTACTTAACGAGGGCGGTCATACCCACGTGCCGAAGAGTTACTTTGTGTGTCGCACGTTGCTGACATGGCCGAGAATTTGGTCCCGGCGTGACTTCACACATACGCACAGAACAACAAAAGTGTTTGGTCCTTTGCTTACGCCTGCCTCAGGCAAGAACCTCACAGTTGTAGGTGGAAACATTTTGTGCATAGGGATCTTTGTAGAAGTAGCGGAAAGAGCATGCGTTTCGTTTTTGCCTTTACGGTGACATAAAAAGTCCACGCACCCCCTGTTCGAATTCTGGATCCTGTCATATGAAAAACTTGAGCCCAAGATCAACCACTTCAAAACTGTTTCCACCACTCACACGACCTGCGCCAACTGGAAAAAAACCCAAAATCTTTTCAAGAGGGGGAAGTACAAATAACACTCTAAAAGTGTGTGCGCTCACCTCTTACTGCAATGTGGCTGTATTCAGAACGAACCAATCACAACTCTTTTATTTCCGTTACTTATCTTCCCCACACACACACACACACACACACACACACACACACTTGAGTTGTACGGGTTGTATGTTACATTAATGGCGGGATAACAGTTTGAAACGATTTCTCTTGGTATCTTTTTTTTTTTTTTTGATCACGTAAACCTGGTTATCACAACAGGGGTGTGTAGACTTTTTCTATCCCCTGTGCAGCCGCTTGGCGGATAAAGATGTTTTGTTTCCGAATTTTCACTTGACACGTGGTGCGCTTCAACCGGTTAAAGAGGGTCCGTTACTCTGTGCGCGCTGTTCTATAAGGTGCCTCACTTCATGCTCACGGCTGACTTCATCTCACGAAAATGAATTTGTCGCTTTTCTTTTGCTCAAAGCACCACAATCGACTTAACGGCATCACCATCGGTCATCTTTCAAAGAGGTATCGTTTTGCTGCGCCCATAAATTTGCTCCTGTCTTTCACGGCAAGACCTGTTTCTTTGCAACACCACGGCAAGCGCGTTGACGTTCATTTTCAAAAAACGTGATCATTCGTATGTTGAGCCGACTTCTGCAGATCGACTCGATAAACAGCAATATCAATCAATTCTTGTCCCCGCTTCCCTTGAGCATCGATTATGAGCCACAGAAAGAGTTGGAAAGAAAATACTTGACGGGCTGCAGAAACTGCGAGCCTTGCTGTCCTTTGGCTTGTCCATAAACACCGTTGCTGTCGGACATTTACGACGGTGCACAAAGTCCCTGGGAGACTGTTATTTCTTTGCGTGCTTGTGTGCGCATGTGCGAGTGAGGAGCAAAACGTAAGCATCCTACAGTATCGCTCCCTTCAGGCTGACGGACTATTTGGAAGAATTGACCCTGCACGGTTCAAGTGCCGCAATTGGGATTTGTGTCAACCGCCTGGGATTGAATCTCCTGAGTTTAGAACGACGGTGGGAATCTGCCAATTCGACTGCAGCGTGAACGGACAAATCGGATTTACGGCATCCATGCGAGCTCGGTGTTATCGAAATAGACTGATTGGTCACGTACGTGTCTTCCCCAAACAATGCAAAGAAACACACTGTACAGTACAGTGAAAGCGTAAACAGTGAAAGCTGCTCTCAATATGCTCCATCAGAAGCGGTTCAATGATTAAATAAGGACAATAATTGCTGGCGGAAGTACAATGTGCCAACCGTATATTTGCAAGTTAGCCTAGTCGCAAACGTTTTGGGGGTGAATTCATCCCATGTGTGTGTGTGTGTGTGTGTGTGTGTGTGTGTGTGTGTGTGTGTGTGTGTGTTTGTGCAAATGTGTTGCTTGGCCTTTGTCCGGTTGATCTCCTGAGCTAACACTCTCAAATATGAACAGCCAAAAACAGACAGTGCACAGTTTGTCTTCACCAAAAATATTGTCCACAGAACTCATTAGGAGAAATGTGTATTTTCCATAAAAATTAGACAACGTGTCTAAGGATCTCCGTATTAACAGACATTCTAAAATGATGACATTTTCACTTTGTTATTAGTGCTTAAGCTGATTCCTTTGTGAGTTGGTGTTTTTGAGAAAAAGTTCATTCAGAATTTCAGACGTGTTTGTGTGACTCGATGATATAATGTAGTCCATCCCGTTTGTTTAGATGACTGGTTTCGTAAATATTGTTTTGACCACTGTTACACTGTTTGAAATCATGTTTTCTCCCCGTTACGCTTCTTTGTGTCGTATTCCACGTCTGGTCATTTACTAGCCATCCACCGGAGTATTGTTGTGGTTGCGATGTCCGCCAGGGTCGGTGGTCACCCGCCGGTCCTATTTTGCATTTCTGTAATGTTCTACTTAAGTGAGTTGACGACTTTGGTGGTAATAAAATGTAATTCATCTAATTTCTGCGATCCCTTCCCGTGTTATTTCTGTGAAGTCCGTTTCAGTGCAGATGTGATTGCTATTAAAAAGTATAACGGAGGAGATGCAATCAATGTTTGAGTCACATTGTAAAGCAAACCAGTTAAAGTTCTCAGCCAGAAAATAGTTATGTAAAGCAACAGCAAAACAAAACTGTATATGTGTTCAGTTGGATTCGTTCTGGCAGTACATGTGTTGCGAACTTGCAAATGTATAATCGATATTCTGTGGGTCTGCAGGCTCCTTCGCATGTTGAGTTTTGTTCGGTAAGGCGGCGTAGTTGCTTAGTTAGAGCAGATCGAGGCTACTTTGGAAGAAGAATCTCTATTCTACGGAGCCCCCAAGATGACATGGAAGTGGG
>CAAKHF010016386.1:19280-29618 GCA_901007745.1 Hippocampus kuda
ATTCATGTTCATTCATTCATCTTCCGAGCCGCTTTATCCTCACTAGGGTCGCGGGGGGTGCTGGAGCCTATCCCAGCTGTCACCGGGCAGTAGGCGGGGGACACCCTGAATTGGTTGCCAGCCAATCGCAGGGCACACAGAGACAAACAACCATGCACGCTCACACTCACACCTAGGGACAATTTAGAGTGTTCAATCAGCCTGCCATGCATGTTTTTGGAATGTGGGAGGAAACCGGAGCACCCGGAGAAAACCCATGTGCGTTTATGTCTTCCGGGTAAATTAAAGCAAGAAAGATGGAGCGTTTTCACTCGTGGGCGAGTCAACTTTTAACTACAAAGACATGAAATCTGTTCTTGACCTTCAGCATAAATAAACGAAAGACATCCGAAGCAACAGCGCGCGATCAAGTCGACAGTAGCCAAGCCGACCCGGAAGTACATAAAAACGCATGAAAAAAAAAGCGTTCCTTTGTTTTAAAAAAAGTGCGTTATTTCGCAATGTTTGCGAGGGAAGGCAAAGTTTGTTTTTTTCTTCCATGTCACCTTGCGGGCTCCGTATTATTTTGGGAGTTGGTGGACAGAAACCATTGCTTCGACGAAGTAGCACTGTTAGCTCACCAACTTCTTGCAGATGGCATTTCTGTTGACCGCTCTCGTTCTTGTAAGAAGAGATAACCAAAGGCAATCCTTGGTGCGCATTCCATTGATCTGCATTGGTCCGATCCATAAATGGGGCCATCTTTTCGCAGGCGAACATACACAGCGTCGTCAGTCCCTGGCGTGTTGCCCACTTTGGTTTGAGCCGGCATAACCAGTCACTGAATGTTTTCTCAGGCTATTGACACGACTGGCTCGCCTTGCATATGCTGATGGGTCCCTCTAGTGTCAGCTCTGTTTCCCATCGCAGCATCCTCAAAGCTTTTTTTTTCTTTCAATTTATCACGGTGTGGATTCACACTGCAGGTCCCAATTCCCAATTTTGTTGTAATGAATGTATCCAAATATTGTTATTCAATGATACTTTATTAGTTTGTGCTATTTGCATGTACAGATCCCATTCAACTGTGTTTACATTCACAGAACACATGAAACAACTCACACCACATATAAATTGCATTTGAGTAACGGCACCAATAACAACAAGCAAACAATATCGAATAAATAATACATATGCATTTCAATTCTCATTTACACTGCCTGCATTGAGTCACATCACAGCGACGCCTCACGAGTTGCAGTTGAACCGAGCCGTGGCGCGTCCAGCAAAAACTCCAGCGGGAATTGGCGCTCACACAAAAATCTTTGTAATGGCCAAGAGACGCCACACGGTGGCAGCAAAGCACTTCCGTCTCTATCCGATAAAGCTATGGCCTCATATGAAACTGCAATGCAACATTTATAAGCAAGACGCAGTTTTGTCTTGGATCCCAAAACAGCAATTCGGCGTGTGTTCCAATGAATAACCCGAGATTGGTTCCCGATAAATATCTGCAAAGAGGCAAATTTGTGAATGCCGAACTCCCAAATGTGGGAGTTGTCTGTCCTCTTTTCCTTATTTAACTTTCGACACACATCTGATCTGGTATATTTAGACCATAGTTGGTTGTCTATGATTTCTATTGCAATGCCTACGCTTTTTAAACGACACTTTTGATAAGTTGTGGTGTTTGGTCAGACCGGGATTTTCTAGACGACACACCCCTGAAAAAAAGTCATATAAAAGAGGCCAGCATTAATTATTTGAACACTTTTCTCACCATTAATGTGACTTCCAACTACTACAACTCATTAAAAAACAGCAGCAGCAGCAACAAAATAAAGGTAAGACAAAGAGGAACATCTGTACTTACGTTTAATGAGGTTTTTTTTCTTTCTTAATCCGTCAATGTGGTGAGTGTTTGACACAAATGTGCATACTGAACACTTTAACAGATACACCTTTATTCCAGAGTTCAGGGCAGAACATAGAAACCAGCCAGTATCAAGTTCATCACAATGAGTGGGGGAAGTGTTCCGTTGTCATCAAATATAGAGCTTTAATTTAGTCGTTAGCAACAACGGAGCGGGATGGTACAAGTAATTTACACATAAAAGGTCAGTACAACAGCATCACCTCATTGTGGGGATTTTTTCTCCTCAAAATCTGATCATGTAAACAGAATGCAGAATCGACAGACGACTTTCTTTCTTTGCAAGTTCACTGCATATGTTGTATACAAAATGGAAGCGTAGCAAGTACGGCCGTAGCCTCTTCAGAGGTCTACAGGGTCCCTTTTCTCTTGCCAAATTGACGAGTGATCGACGCCTAGAATTGAAATATCATTTACTTCAGTTTTTGAATGACTTGAGGACTGTCACACGACAACTGACAGTAACTCAGTCCTTGATGGAGAGAGTACAAATAAATGGCCGCAGATGGCGGATTCCGTCCACGTATGGAAAAGTCAAGTCTTAAATGTCCAGTTAAAAAATGTTTTATTGTTGCGCGTTTGGAGTTGCCGCACATTTACTGTTTTATCAAGTGTACTGTTGAAGCAATGATTCTCATATCCTATGATTCATTCCTTATGGTGGTGAACAGGAAAAAAAAAGTAAACACACACACATATACCTTTGATCAGAAACGCAGTACAGATACATTTTCATGCACACAAAGAAAGCCAGCTTCCCAACATTTGGTGAGTGCCACAACATTGTTACAATGCTCAGTTGTGTCTACCGTCAAATGGACATTTCCTTTCCAAACATGGATGTCAGAAGAACAAACGGTTCATGCAACTATTGCTACCCTCAACTATTTCATTTTATTTTTTTACAGTATTCACAGATGTCCACAAGTGTGCTTGTTGCATTTGGCCCCAGCTGTCACCCCTTTGGACAAAACCTTGACTCTATTGCACCACAGTCTCAGTAGATGTGAAGTTTGGATTCGAATCAACCAGGCGTGACTCACGGCAGAATAGGTTTGATTTAAAAAAATAAATAATAATAAAAAAAAAACCCAAGAATATATCTGCTGACTGAAACAGTGCGCATATTTGAATATTACTGAGTGACAGAACTGTTCCTCCTCAACGATCGGCAGCATTTTTCAAGTCCATGGTCCCCTAAGTCTCAGTCCACATGCATCCATGTCGGAATTGTGCACCGGGGGGGTCCTGCAGATGTCCCGGCATGGCGTCGCGATAGTCAAGAAACATCAGCCACCCCGTCACCTCTTATCGCCAAGACATTTTTCTCCCGTCACGCAAAGAGCTTCCTAGCTGGGCTCCATACGGCACACGCACTCAATAGCACAAAACTCTCTCCAATGTCAGATGACAGATGAGTGTGGTCATGACAGTAATAGCAACAATCTATTGAACGACGACGAAGACGACGACTTTTGCCCCAAGGTTACCTCTACACAACGAGCCCGTTTCCTTTTCAGTACAAATAAATCCACAGAATGACGGGCCAACTATATACAACTTACAATAAATACGGAATTAGCATATGCATTACGCTTTGAAACAATGGATGTTGGGGGTTTTCCTGGCGTGTGTGTATACGTTTTCCCGTTGCTTCACTCAAGGAGTCTCTCGCAGTTTTCATTGGAGGGGGGCAAGGGTGGGGGGGCGGATGGTGGAGGGCGTTTCGTACAGAGTTGGCCTCCTCATGTCTTGACGCCGTCCTGCTCTTCTTCCTTCGCTACCGCCCCGTGATGCCGGCGATTGCGAGGCTTCTTCTGTTCCTTGAACTCTTTCAGGTCTTTGACCTTGAGGGCACCGAGCGCGGGGTCTCCCAACTGCCAGTAGTCCTGGCAATACTGATTGATGAGGCTCATCTCCGGCTGGCTGAGAATGGTCAGCAGGTCCTTGTACTGGCCTGCGCTGGGAATCCACTGGGTGCCGGAGTGCAGCGAAGACGGCAAGAGGCCATCCGCGCCTTCGACCAGGGCGCTATTGACAGCGCGGCTTGACAGCACCACCAGCTGCAACTTGACGAGGGTGTGCTTGAAGTTCTTTTCCGTGGCGGTGCACTGGTACATGCCCGAGTCCGAAGGATGCAGAGACCGCAGGAGCAGACCTTGTTCTGTTTTTAAGATCCGACCGTCAGAACGCATCTACGGACAGAAAGAAAGAAAGGAAAAAAAAAAGACACCGCTTGAAATGAGATGGAGGTAATTTCAAGAAGGAGCTCAAATAAACAGGCCCAAGATTGTGACTAAGCTGAGACGAGAAGATGGTCATTATTTCCACACACTGTGCAAACATTTTGGTTTGGTGCTGTGCCATGAGAATTTTCCGACTCCAAATATCTGACTTTGCTCAGCTATCGTGAGGAATGCTCGCTCGAGATGACCCCGACTGATTATCCTGTGGCGCGAGCCTCGGTAAGAGAGATTTCTCCTCCTCGAACGGCTCGTAAAACGGTTGGGGCGGACAATCGTAAACGTTAACCCCGTGCAACATTTTCACACCCAAGAAAAATTTGCATTCAAAACTCAGCCTGTCAAAAGTTGAACGGCCTCAGAGAAAAAAAGAGGCCGTTGGCAGTGCAAGGATCCAACAATATGCGTCATTATGACCTTGCAAGTATTTGGCTGAGACTCAAATACGCCGGGAGTGAACGGAAAAGAAACAACGGTCAATCGGTCGGCATCAGACTGGAATTGTATTAGGATAGCCTTCAAATGGAATTATTTACACCGCTTCGTTCGGAGCCGTCAGAATAGACCCCCCCCCCCCCTCCCCACACCCATCGCCATGTGCTCACTCGCGTCGGCGTGTTTGAAAGAGACGCTTTCTGGCATCTCACCTCCTTCCTGCGGTCGCTGTTATCTCGCTGCAGATGCCATTTGATGACAGCATGTGGGGAGCGGGCCTGACACTCCAGGAAGGTACTGCTTCCCTCCACCCCGTACTGTACCATCTCAAGAGTATTCTTATTAGCTGCAGGGCAAAAAAGGAGAAAAGGTGTTACCATGGCAACAAAACACTCATTACCATGAGCTCCCTTCACCCCGAATCTTCCAAAGTGGCAAATCAAAAGCACTCGGCTCCCACAGATTACCATGAAACGGACGCCATGCAGCCATGCGGGCCCATTACAATGAGTACCGCGATGGGTTTCAAGTAGCAAAGACGCACTCCGGAGGCCATTAATGAAGCAAACAGCCTCAACAAAGGCTGAAACGTGAACTTGGGGAGGCTGGGAGGAAGAAGTGCGCCTCACCGTTGGAGTTGAAGCCTCGACACTGGCGAATGGGGTTCCCGTACTTGACATCCTGTCTCCGGCTACGTCTAAAGGGGTCAGACCAGTGTTGCGCAATAAAGAGAGCGAGAGAGAGAGAGAGAGAAAAAATATGGCATAAAGCAACTGAAAGCCATTCAAAGCATTCCACAACAGACTGTATGGTTCCGCAAATATAGCAAATCCCACAAGGTCTAAAAACGCGAACCGGTGTCATCATGTAACACCGCAAATGAATCGTTCACCTCAAGAGTTGAAAACTGCCTTTTTCAACTCGTGAGGTGAAGCAGATGTTTGAAGTACAGAATTCTCTTTGTTTTATGTTTAGTTTGACATTAACCCCCAGCTGAGTGGCAATAAACATCTGAAGGCATCTTTTTTTTGAAGAATATTGACTGGTGCT
Organism: Hippocampus kuda; assembly: GCA_901007745.1. NCBI lineage: Eukaryota > Metazoa > Chordata > Actinopteri > Syngnathiformes > Syngnathidae > Hippocampus > Hippocampus kuda. The sequence continues at coordinate 24,921 of CAAKHF010016386.1, forward strand.
ATCTGGCAAACTGTTGCTTGTCGTGAGGCGAATTGAATCAGCGGCCATCATGCAAAGCTCGTGACTGATGAGTAAGGTTTGAATCTATCCCATGTCGTCATTGCTGTGATTAAAAGCAGCCTGTCTGACAGTCGAGGATGCCAATCAACGAAGCGCCATGAACGCACGCACACAATCAAGTTTGCGTGGCGAGCGCCACCGTCTTTTGTGATTAAGAGCTACGTCTAAAAACAGCTTTTGACTTGGTGCTCAAGGGCTCACCTCTTCTGAGAAGCCGAGTAACGGGAGCACGACTTGCCGTCCCAGGCGCAGTAAGGATCTCTGGCCAAACAGCAGTCGGCGCACGCTTCTCCGTAAACATCGCAGCGGTGAAGCGCCAGCTGGGTCAGGCCGACCGCAGATGACACGTACAGCTGTTGCTGTTGCGACAAAGAGAGGGCGGGAGAAAATGTCGTGACACTGTCAAATGAGGCAACAACACAGCTTGGTTGGTGCCAAAAACTCTTATGTACATGGTACAAACTTTTGCATGTCATTTAATTTCTGAAACTCTTACAAGTGTTCCCCCCACCCACACACTGACACACCCACACGGTATGTTAAATATGTATGCAAATGAAGAACTAATTTAACAACGTTAAACGTCTTGATGTACAGCACTTTGTATGCAGCGATGGCTGTTTGAAAGTGCTCTATACAGTTGACTTGACTTGACTTGATGTGTGACGCATCAAAACACAAAGCGCAATCGCACATCAAATCATTTAAATGATTTGACTCTGCACAAGAGCCGTCGCGAGACATGCTTACCCTTTTAGAGGACACCTTCATTGTCGTAACTGGAGTCGGGACCTAAAACATAAAAAAACGAAAATACATTGACGAAGCCGTTTGTCTGGCTGCGATGGAAACCGTCAAACAAACAAAAGAACGATAATAAGACTGAGCTGTTGAACATGGAAAACAGGCAAAAAGAAATATGTTAAAGAGTAAGAAGAAATAAAAAGAAACAAATGCTAACCCTGAACACCTCAACCTCCTCCAGTACGAGCTCCTCGGTCTGCAGGTCATCTCTGGGAAGAACGATAACTTTCTGAACCGTTCCCTTGTCTGCGGAGCAAACAAACACAAAGACACACGTGCCCGTCAGCTGCGCGACCCGCTACTCTCAACGCTCGCTAGCTATCCATCCATCCATTTTCTAATCCGCTTCTTCTCACAAGGATTGCGGGCATGCTGAGCTGTCTTCGGGCAGCACGCTGGCTACACCCTGAACATCGCAGGGCACGCGGAGACGAACGACCGTTCGCGCTCACCGTCATTGTGTGTTTTCACTTTTGATATACTGTGGATGAATGCATTGATTTGCACTCGCTGCTTCATCATTTGGACGATGACTGGCCGAAGCAGAGGGCCCCTACCTCCAAATCTGCTGAGGGCTCCAAGGCAGCGTGCCCCTCTTTTTGCCCCCATCACGACACCGTTCCTTCGTCGTAACCTTTTGCTCAGTGACGTGAGACTCTATTCTCCTTATAAACAAGGGTGTCCAATGTCAGATTCTAGAAATACCTTGAAGAGTAAACATGAAGTCTGCGCCCAAAATGCTCATCTACGCTGACGAAAAGTTGGACACCGGGTGGCGCCACCCTAATTGGGCAAGCGGAAAGGTGGGCGTTTTCGGAGGTACTCAGGAAATTTGTGAACCAGAACAAGTGAGTAGAGGATAAAGTTTCAGATCGCAGCGGTTTACTTGGGAAGGTGCCAATCGGAGCAGTGGTGGATCTATTCGTGAGGGTTCCGGGCTCATTGGACATCCTGAAATCCTCCACTGAAAAACAGAATTGCCCAGACAACTCTTGCACGAGATATTTCTTTGCTGCATATATTCCCAAGCAGCCTACAAATAAGATCTAAACGCTTTGAAAACCTTTGCCGATCTTGTACGGACCGATTGCCTGTTTTTGGCACATTTCATGTACAGAATGACAAATCGTCCCCCCCGGATTCTTGAACATTTCTTGACGCGGCCCTTGATATAAAACCCCTTGGAAAGCGTGAGTCTAAAACAAAACTCTCAGTGCGCTCGTCCTCCGTCCTAAGACATCGATAGCATGCTTGATTTCTGTTGGCACTCCCGTGAGCGGGATACATAATTTATGGTTATGACTTGTGCAGGGAGTCTTCAACGGTGGGCCGGATGCTTGTCTGACAGCCGCTGAAAGCCAACACATTCCTCCAGCAGGCCCGGCATCACCTCTAAAGACGTTCGTCTCCTCGCCATAAGGCGCAGATGAACAAAGACGCCAGTTGGAATGTGGCAGAATGCAGTATGTGGGGTGGGGGTGGGGGTGGGGGGGGCGTTGTCCTAATGTATGTCCCCCCCCCCTCCGCCCACCTCTCTCTTTCCCCCCTGCATCTCCCACACCTCCTTGGTGTTAATCTGCCATGGCCCTCCAGCTAGTTATTTTTGTCAACAGACGGAGTGAAAAACAACGTTAACAGGTCAAAGCAGCAGGTTCCACATTAGCACAAAAGGTCACAATGCATTCATTTAAATAATAAATGATTAGTGGCCCGACACTTATACCGGATTCCTTCAACGGGACTCCACGCTGACGCTGGTATCAAAGAGTCTTCTACTTTCTGGGGTATTTTTTTGTTCATTTGTTTGTTTTTAATTCGGACAGGTTTTTTTCCAAGATGGCACCCGAGTAGGCAGCAGTCGGCGAGTGCTCTTCAAGAGCTTTGCTTTTTTTTTGTTTTTTTTTGTCTTTGGTTTTGTCCCATGGTGTTTGCTGTTATTTCGTGTGGACCCGATGTGGACTGCTTTCAGCGTTTTTGGCCTCGACTTTCGTCAAGAATCTATTGTGCTTGGTGATTGTGCCTGGTCATCGCTCCGGCCACTTGAGCGTCGAGTGAGAGCAGAAAAGAGTTGCCTCACATTTGTGTGAAGGTAAAAACAACAAGCAGCTCCCAACTCACCGGTTCCCAAGAAGAGCACTTCATAGTTGCCATCCGCAGCAGTCACCTGGTCCACGGCAACGGTGGTGAACTCATAGTCCACGTTGGTGCGCACCACTAGGGGGCGCTTGTGCACCGGGTAGACTGAATTGTACATGGCTGGGTGAGTCCTCATGAAGTTGATCACTTCATCCGGGTAGTCCTTAGTGGACTTCATGTTGGGGGTGAACGTACCTCCAGGGCACTACGGATAGAAGGGCAACAACATCAGGCGGCAGGCTCAGGTGAAGAAAAACACACCACACCGTCTTAAAGAAATGGTGAGTTTAGCCGTGCTGACGCTGCATTTCGGTAACCCGCAAAGAAAGTTCAATGTTATGCCAGCTTTGTGTGGGGGGGCCACGTGTGGGTGAGACCTTCTGTAGGTAAGACTTACTGTGCCTGGGCGGGGGTAGGGGATCTTCCCGGTGTAGGCCACCCACTGGTAAGTGGGACCTTCCTTGTGGGCAAAGGGTCCATTGAAGACCATGCGAATGTCAGCCATGGAGTAGACGCAAACGGCCGAACCTTTGAAGACAGAACTGATACGAGGAGGGGAGAGAACATATTCTCAGGAAAGTTGAAACACAGAGAAAAATAAAAAAGCAGATATTTCAGCGGGAATCGGAATTCAACTCGTTTGTACTGAGTGCAAAAACGAACCCGGAGACAGTAAAGACTCCATATATAACAGGATTCTTGGTGTCCTGCGTTGGCTGGATGTAAACATCACCTGAAAGAAAAAAAGAATAGAGGCAACATTACTTTACTGCAAAGAGAAAAAAAAAGAAGTGCAACATCGTACTCATCTTCAAAAGAAATATTGGTTTTCTGCGAAGCCAACTTTGCAGAGACCCACCCACCCCCTTGCCCCCATCTCAGAAAAGGAAACCATGAGATGCTGAACTTTCATCTTTGTTGAAGAAACACGCGACTGATTGTTGGCTTTAGACAAAGCGAGACTGTGTCTTGATGTTTGAAAATTTCCAAAATGCTCCTAGAGGGTCAGTTGCGCGGTGTGACAATCGAGCCTTTGATGTCGAAATCATCCATTCCTCCATTTTCTTTTGCGTTTGTCAGGTGAGCTGAAGCGTGTTCCAGCGGACTTTAGGCGACGGGCCGCCTGCGCCCCGGACTGGCCGCCAGCCAATTGGAGGACACAAAAACAAACCCGTCAGTGTAAAAATCAATCCCTGCGTCCAAACCTTTATCCAGATTCTTAAATAAGGATTTCCAGGGGATGAATCAGGTACAAGCAGTGTGTCACTCACCTCAGAGCGCCATTTGAAAAATAAAAGACAGACGAGTCATTGTTTTGCCTGGTAACAGATGTGTCACATTTTCCTCAAGCCAGAGTCACCCTTGTTTGAAATAATTGTCGGCAATAAAAAGCAAAGTGTGCTTTTCGGGACGTCGGCTGGGTTGAGATGAAAGCGAGAACTGGGTCATCACCATCAAGCGACCACAACTCTAATCGCACACCTTGAGCGTGGCACTTTTCATTCTTGACATTAGTTCAAGAGCATTGGTGAGCCGCTGCATCAGTCCCCAGTCACTGCGTGCCTCTATTTTAAAGCGCTGACACACACGGGGACGTAACAACACCCCCCCCCCCCCTTTACCAGAGACTACTATTCTCACAGTCACACACATTCCGATTTGGTGATCTGTCTGCAGACCATCAGTCGTCTTTTCCAC
>CAAKHF010016386.1:29638-48121 GCA_901007745.1 Hippocampus kuda
CTTGCGCAAGACATCTCAAAAGGAAATGAAATGGCCGCGTGGGGGGGGGGGGTTCCTGTGTCCCATGACTCTGCCCTCGATGGGTCATAAAATGGAAAGAGGGGAGAGAGCAACAATGTGGGCCACAGACTCAGCACACGCGGCGTTATGGGTATGAATGTGGGACACTTTTGACAGGTGCTGCTGTACAAACACAAGCGAGAGCTTTTCTTTTCGTGTATCAGATGTGATCGTACTTGACAGGTACTTGGAATTAAATACGCCTTTCATAAATGTACTCATTTGTTTTTTTTTTCTTCGAAGCAATGTGATACTTACGGTCAAAATGATAAACTGCATGACATCGTAGATTTCAAAAATAGGTCGCCATAAAAGTTCCTCGCAGATTTTACTTTGACAAAATAGATATATTTGAGGTGCTATGTTCTGCTAGGTTGTGCTCAGTTCTGTTTCATTTAAAAAATATACATATATTGGACTTGAAATTGGATCTAAGCTGAATGTTGAAGCGCAATGGATGTGGAAAGGTAGTGCTAGGAAAGGTAGGGTAAATATGTGAAACGAAGCGCTCATTTAGGGAAGGAGCCAATCGTTGACAGCAATGTTAATCAACAATGCATATCGTGTACTCTGGACTCACGGAGTTCATCAAAGTGCGTCTCCATTCCATCCGCGCCTGGCACCGAGCAGATGAGCCTGGCCTTCAGGAAGGTGCTCCACTTGTTGACCAGACAGCAGTGACCGCCGTCATCATTCTATAAGGATGAGAGCACAAAAGCTTTTTTTTTTTTTTTTTTGCCATGGTTTGGCCCCACGCACATCCGATCCGCCTACTCATCTTCCTACTCTCTACTGAAAACAAACCACAGGTGGAGTCTCCCACACAAAACTCAACAAGTCGGTTTGCATTACGAGGAAGCTTAACGGCGGATGGGGGTTGGGAGGATAAACACACTCTTCTCGTATTTACACGTTTCCATCTGCGGTGGAGAAAAAAGCAAAATAAGACGGATACGGAGCCAGCCGGCAACTATCTTTATAAACAATGCACTTTTATGAGAGACCAATTTCAAAACGGCATTATTGCTCCATGACAGAAATAAAAGCCGACTGGATTTGAAAGATGATCAATTCTTACGAGATAATCCAAGTGGCTTGACAGATGGAGTCACGTGGTCGCGGTCCAAGATTTGTATCGAGTTTACTGATTGCAACTTTCAAACACAGGGCGGCTACGACGACAACGTGATATATAACATACTTTGTCATGCGCTCTTTGGAGCGTCGTCGCAAAGTGTGCCTGCAAATGCGCACGGGCAACATTAGCCATAACCTCTCCAAAACGTTTTTGTTTGAGGGCAGCATGCAGAATATTTAAAATTCTTCATCTTTTTGAAACACGCTGAAGTCAGCCAAGAAAGCAATTATGTATTGTTAGTATTTGTTCATTTCATCAGCCTTCTGTTCAAGGTGTTCCGGCAAATAGTTGAGGAGGTCTTTGGGGGTGGCCTGAAAAGTGGACGGTGGGCCACAAATGGCCCCCTGGCTGTCGTTTGGACACCACGGGGTCCAGATTAATGAGGTATGACTCTTAACTAAAAGGGTCGTCGGACGAACAGACAGAGGAGGCCGTAAGGTCAAAAGGTGAGAGGGCAGAGGGCAGCCGAACAGACAGAGGGAGGCATTGTCGACAGGAAGGTTAAAGACACACGTGGATTCCAGCACATCGGTATTAGCCAAATACCAATTCGGCACACGTAAACACTTCGAGCCAGCGGCTGAGTCTGGGGACGCAGAAGACTCGAGCCTGTTTTCATATGGATGCTGGTTTCCCTCGTGCTGTTTCCAGCCCCAAACAAACGCACGGCATGGCGTACACACCAGGCAGATGCGTCCGATGCGGGACTGGGTCACGGGACTCTGGCCCATCTCCGAGGACGTCTCCCGGAAGAAGAAATACAGCTTGTCGTCATTCCTTTCCGCACTGTCGGGGATGAGGTGCACATGGACGAAAGTGGGATCTGTGGGTCGAAGAGGCTGACATATTTGATACACTGATTGCTGTTTTCCTGCTAAGCACTTGTTGAGAGACTCCGAATGGATGGGAGAGTTGACCATGTCATGGTAACATCTCAAAGACGTAAGACATTTACCATTCAACCATCTGGAGTTGTACTGATCGGTTCGCATGGCGGTCTTTGTCCCCAAAGTGCGGAAAATGGCCGAGTCCGTTCCCATAAAATCCACGTAGACGCCGGCGTAGAGTTCGCCATCTGAAAAGAAAGAAAATCTTCCGCTCGAGTCCAATTTCACCACCACAATTGGCACAAAACACACGGCGCAGTCATCCATTTTTTTTCAGATGACTGTTGCGCATAAACACAACGTAAAGCATGCAATCGTGTTCAATTTCAGTACTACGGTGGTGTGCAAACTATGGTTTGGGGGCCATTTGCGCTTCCTTCTTTCCGCAGTGTACTCACTTTTAATGTGCGCTTGAGCCTTGTCCACAAAGTACCTTTTTGGACAAGGCAAAACAAAATGATGAAGAACATCACCATTGCTTACAGAAAGAGTTCCCTTCGACCCCTGGAACAAGCCTACGCCCATGATCGAGACATAAAATATAAGCGCATGCATGCGCATGATGGCGGTAGAGTACACGGCAGCCTTGTTAGGCCACAGGAGTGCTAAGGGTAATGAATGATAGTGACGATAATCATCGTAGCATCGGAGACACTCACTAATTAAAGCTGAAACACTGTCGAGCTTGGGGTCGTAGGAGCACTTTCCTTTCCCAGACTCCACTTTGCCGGGCTCCAAATGGAAAATGTCTTCCTGCAATTGGAAAATCAGAAGGAGAATGGCAATAAATTCGGCGCTCTTGATCTTGTCACAGTGACTCCCCTGCGTAGGGGAAATGAGGCTCCCTCGGACTCCTGTGGGACCTTTCAAGCTTGATGGGGGATGGCGGATTAGAATAATGAGTGTGTGCAGTGCGGGGCGGAGGAGGAATTTCAAATCCATCTTCAAGCTACTCCAGCGCAGAACAATGCGCTGTGAGCTACGTCTCTCAGCGTGAAGCAGCCTATGCCAAATAGTTCTCTGATTCTCAGTGCCCATGGTGGTACAGGTCTACGCTTGACACCTGTAATCCAGCGCGGAGAAAACTCGACAAAGATAGAGGTTGCTCGCGCGCCGCTGCTCAGCACGCCAGCGCTGAAAAGTGAGTGGTAGGAATTTATGAGAGGGAATAACTGAATCCGTGGCATGCAACGGCATGTCCTTATGGCTGCGCCTCGAAGACCAGCAAATCATGTCAAATCCTCATTTCGATTCCCTGGAGGGACAGCGATCAGAGTCTGTCGTGGTCCATCAGTCGCAAAGCGGAGGAAGCGGCTGCGGCACCATGCGAGACTCCCTCATCCTATCCGCCCCTCTAGATTCCGACTCAAATGTGATTAAAATCACCACTTGTGCAAACAAGAGCCTGCTGGAAGCAGCTCACTCTCAATCATGCCATGCGATGCCTCAATTCAAAAAAAGAAAAAAAAAAAGAAAGGGTCCAAAACATGTTTGGCTTTTTTTTACAAGGGCACATCCTGTCATTATTTTATTCCCTTGCCGCAGTGTGTATGCTACAAGGTCCTACAAATAATAGGGCGAGAAAACTTTTTCACTCCGGCCACTCGTCAATTATTTAAAGTGCCGGGAGAACGTGTTCAAATATGCATCTCTTTTATTTTCTTTGCCGCGCAGCCAGTTACAGCTACAAACGACTGCCTTTTGCTCTGGACTAATCTAGCCTGCGGTGGGATTTGGTAAGATGCTAACGAAACCTGCTCTGCTGCCTCCGTGGAAGAGACGGCAAAACCTTCCTGTTGAATTTGAGGGCCGGGTGGGACAAGGAATCGTATTGGAAAGGCTCAGTCATTTCTTCGGCATTTGTTTCGGACCCTCGTGCAGAGCGTGTTGCGCTTGTGATTTCAAGGCGACCACGCCGTGCATTGGAGCCTTTGTCCCGCCAACATCATTTTGAAGTTTCAGCTGGCGGAATACATTCAAATGTGATGTGTTTTCATCAAAACGTCTCAGAGCATGGATAAGAAAGATCGACGAGAGAATGAGGTTAGCATCAAGAAATGGTATGATTAAAATTCAGGGTGGGTAGACCAACAAACCAAACCAAGTGTACAAAATGGTCAAAGAGCATGCTCGGGATTGAAAAGTTGAACACGAGATGGCCAGAAAGAAAGAAAGGAATGGCACATGCAGCTTGTGGTTCTGATCCCAAGCGGTATGCACGGCTACGGTGCAAACGGGGGCCGACATCACACCTTGAGTCCAAGCGTCTCATGCACAGCGCTGGCTTCAGCTGCGCGGTTAGCTCTTCCTCTGGCCTGCGCCATCTGTAGATACGCGGATGTCTAAAACAGGAGATAGCAACACAACCTGCTGTTATGCCACTGGAAGGGAAAAGGTCTGGGAAGTTCTTCTTTGGAATGATTGCAAAAAAAACAAAAATAAAAAAAAGTTTAGAGGCGTCCTGTTTTTTTTAATGTCTTTTTTTGAAATGCATGTTTCCTTCATTGGTTGAATGACGTTTTGTTTGAGGTTCTCTCAAAGACCATCCCTGGAGATCTGGTTAGCAACGCAATGCGTCTTTAGAGGACAGCCGATAAACAAACATATGACCGACCCCAAAACATAAATAAATGACTAAAACAACGTACCTTGTGGGACAAAACTAATCTGTACATTATAACGGTAGTTTGTTGTAACCATTTCCTATAAAATGGCCGCCAACTACGATGTGTAATGCAGAATGAACATTGATGTGAAAACATGTAATACAATATAAGCATGCCAATTACAATTACGTGTATCTGAAAAAAAAACATGATTTTACAAGACATGAAACAAACAACTGGAGAGTTCCTACTTCATCTTTGAAAACATTCAGTCAGCAAATGAAAAGTGCCTCTTCTCCAGTTCTGGATGCGCCGCACCGCGCCCCAAGGTCGATCAGTTTTCAATCTGTCGGCCTTGAACTGTGCCATGATTTATTTATTTTTTTTGCCATGACGGATGATTGTCGAAATTGTCGACTTTGCCAATTCGTCGTCTGGCCCGAGCTTGGTCCGGGAGACTCCCTTTCCAAAGTGAGAGATAATTACAGCCTTCATAGACAGCGAGATTGGCTTCCGTTTACCAGACGTGCTTTCAGAGCACGTGCTCAGGACCGCGCCGCGCCTCCGGAAGTACAACAATGTTCCAAGTCGATCAGTAGCGTTGCTAAACAACAAAGGGGAATCCCACGCTGTACATTTTGTTCAAAAGCAAGGCCGCGGCAGCAGTTAGCCTCTCACGGTTTGTCGGAACGAAGGCCTTTTCACTATTTTGTAGGATGACGTTTACGTTGTAAAGGTGTTTGTTGTAAGCAAAACCGGCAAATGGAAAACGAATTGGGTGAAATCAGTCAAGACTTTGAAATGCGAACGTTATAGGGATGCAAATGTTGTCAATGGCGTACGTTGACATGAGGTTCAACTGTATTAAGTCATTCGACTGAAATTCCTCAATTGGTTGAAAAATGCGCCCACGGCAATGTCCAAAATGTGTACAATGTGACAATGAAAATAAACTTCCCTTCCACAGACAAAACCAGAAACTTTCTAGTGACACCCCATAATGGGAGCTCCCACTTCCAATTACTGGGGACAAGTTCTCACTCACGTAGTGGCGTTGGCCAGAGGTTCTGGATGGCGTGGCAAAGGGTGGGTAGATTGCTGACCGAAAAGACCTTTGTTTCAAGAGGCCATCCAGAAACCAGATGCAATATGGAACTCATAAAAGCCACACTTGCGGTTGCCTGTTCTCTGCACAGTTTCCAATCGAATCTCAAGGGATAGTCCAGTAGTCAATTACATCTCTTGTGCCCTTTTTCTTGAAGTCCCATGGTCATCATTGGGAAACAAGAACAATAGTTAAAGAAGCGTGAGCTTTTAATGCGAGCGAACAGGGAGGTTATGGTTCCAGGCTTGCTTTGGGAAAGTCAAGTGGCGCCGTTACACGTCGAGGTGGCTTTAACAGCTCATTTGGGACAACAGCTGTGCGCGGGTAATTCTGTGGCGCCTGCTTACAGGCACTGGGCCAGAAACAGAAACCTAATAGTGCTGGACAATCATTAGCTATCATATAAGTAGCCTAGCACAAGGTGGGTAGGGAATATAATCATAGTTTTAATTAAAAAAAAAAACAAAAAAACAAAAACAAAAACAAAAAACAACTGCCCATGATGATGATTGGAGAAAGATTGTTGTCCTTTTTTTGGATCTTACCTGCGACTTGCGCCCCCGGTTGACAAAGGTACAGACTGGATTGTAAGCGCCGGTCCCACAGACATACAGCTGCGTCCTATTCCATGGCTCAATTAGACGGATGAAGTTAGCACACTCTTCCTGAAGAGATGAAGAACAGCCCACAACTGTCACAACATAAATTATAAAGAGAAACCTTCTTTTGGCCGGGACTTTCACTGGAGGAGACTGTCGGCGCGAGTCGTTTAACGCCTTTACAGACACCCTGCTTGCAAGAGCATGTTTGCGAGTGTGCAAACACGGGTGCGAGGCGTGCCGCCTTCCAACATGGAGCCGAGCACATCCCGCGGGAGATGTGGAGAGGGATGAGAGTCAGCGCGAAAAAGTCAGGTTGAGCGAGAGAGAGAGAGAGCTGACTAGATGGGACTGGAAAATTGTACACGTGATACCCGCCAACGGTCAAACAAAGGGCTGTTAGAAAACTACACTTGCTTGTTTACTTTCACACTCAGCTTGGAGCAAACGTGAATAACATCATGCATGCTGTGATGGCGACATCTACGATCCCGGTGACCTCGTTCTGGTCAATGGAGACTTCGGTCTTGCTTGAAACAACAAGAGGGACTCAAATGCCACAGCCCCCGTAGGCGAAGTGAAGGGAGCAATGGTCTATTTTGTTTGGAGAAGACTATTTTGTTGAGTTATTTGCGAGTGTATTTTGTGCGCAGCACTTTATCACAGCTGTGGCTGTTGTGAAAGTATGAGTTGAGAATTACAACCGGTGATGTAAAATTATATTTGGGGGAACTGCAAACTTTTATCCAAACCCATTTATAAAAGGCTGGCGAGCCAAAGGAAATCATCTAAATCTAATGACTCGTGCTGGCACGGCGGGTTTGCTGTCAAGAGGCGTACTTACACTGGCGTCTTTCCCGCTTACGAGGCATTCCATCTTTCTTCGTTCAGACACTGGCCAGTGGATCTGTGAGCAGGAAAACAGTTCATATTTGAAAGTAGTTTCACGTCACTTGTGTTTATGGGCGTTTCAGGCAAAATTTGCAATGGATGTCCACCAAAGCTAACATTGTATTAGTCCTGCAGGAATTGTCCTAACCCAATAACAGCCTTACAATGACTCACGATCCAAAAAAAAAAAACTGGAGCCAAACTTGTTGCCCTGAGGCCATTGGTAAGAGTTTAAGTAAGACCGCTTGCTTCAATTCGGCAAATCGGTGGGGGAGGCTCTTACAATATGAGGGTCCTTGTTGATGTCATGGAGATCCAGAGACAGGATGTGATCCTTGCTACCAATGTACATGCGGTCATAGTCCTCATCCATTCGCAAGATCCGGTAATCAGAAGTGTTGAGGAGGTAGGCAAAATGATGAGCGGTACCAGTAGATCTCAGCTCTGCATGGAGGAAGACAAAAAGTGATGCGCATTACAGCCGCACTTAGACAACTCAATGTTCTTTGTGGCACTCCAAGATATCCATTTGGGCGTTATCTGATGGTTTTCCATGAACAATGACGGAACTTAACACCACGCATTAGGAAGACGTGCTACTGAGTGTCTGTCACAAGGTGTTGATGGCTTAATACCACCTGAGTAGATCTGATGATCCGCAACGTCTTTCACCAAAGCTTGTCTACGACTTCCATGAAAGCGGCATTGTCAGAAAGAAACGCTAAAACGATACACCGCACGCACGCAAGCCCCTTACACGCTGGTCATCGACGCAGTCTTTTCTGGCGTAAGGTACCAACGAGCAATGGGGAGTTGAAGCTGACCACCCAATATGCCATCTTCAGATGTAGTATCAGAGGCGTAACGTTGCCGTCATGTACGGAGAGGATCAGGTTGAACACCTGAGGTCCACTGCTCATAAAAAAGGACGGGAATCAATCACAGCTCAACTGTTGCACGTCACAAAAGCAAATTGACTGGGAGGTCCATGTAAAGACGCGTCTAGTTTTGAAGGTGGGTTCATGTGTCTTCATTTCTCCTGAAAGTCAACTTGGAGTGTGACTTTGGTAACACAACACAGTTAACGTGCTCTCATGTCGAGAGCAAGCCAATTTTCCAATGGCTATGTGTTACAGTGTTTTACTTGATACGCTCTTCTGGGTTCAGCAACACACTCCTCTACAATCAATCAGAGAGAGGCATTAGTGGTTTGAATTTGCATTCTGTTGGACAAAAATCTGAATCAGATTTATTGGCCAAGTAGGCAAGAAACACACAAGGAACTCTAATTGCCCCACAGGGATAAATCAAGTTTTCTGAATCTGAATAGGAATCTACTTCCCAGTTTCAACCCGTCCAGAGTAAACACAAACGTGACAGCAATAACCAAATTGGGGGAGACAGAACAAGAAGCCTGGCGGGTCGCTGTTAAGGGCCCCGATATCTTAGATGTGAAAGGAAAGTAGTCCTTAATAGAGCAGTCCTCAACTCTACTCAACTGGAAATTGAGGTTCCTCTTGAACTGGAGGAAAGCTCGATTTCTGATCGGACTCCATTCTAATGGCAAGATCAAGCTGAGAGCGAGAACCACATTTCAAGGTTACCCAGAATCTGGTTTTGTTGATTTAAGGTGCCAAACATTTAGGGGAAGGAAACTAGCAGATTATTCATGGTAGACACAATGAAGTTAATTTACAGTCGACCTGTGATCGCAACTATTTTCAACTATTTTGCATCACGTGCTTGAAATTGGTAAACACTCCTTTCAACATGTCGGCCATTAGGTCTTAAAATAAAGAGCCCACCACGGAGGCTGATATCACTCAACTCTTCGGCCAGAAGTCCATTTTAAAAGGGTTACACTAATAAGCACACATTTGGAAAATGACATTTGCTATATTTGGGAGGTCTGACTTCATAACAGTGCCCACCAAGGGAATGTTTACACGTCAGCCAAGAGACGGACAGCTGTCAAAGCCTTGTGCAGTGGAACTCCAACATGTGGCCTGACCCTGTGATTATTTGCGTTGGAGACTTAAGTTGAATGATGACTCCCCATACACCCAGTCGAGCTGCCGGGTTTGTGTGTGTGCGTGTGGGTGTGTGTGGGTGTGTGTGTGTGTGTATGACTAAGAACACAATAGCCAGATACATCATCATGCACATGCACACCCACTCCATGGGCCAGTCAAAGTCCTCCCCGAAGAAGGTTTTCAGCAACTCTTCAGTATGTTTGTCGCAGCTGGATGGGACCTTCTTTCGGCTGAGGCGGTAACGTGAACCGCACATAGCAACTCCCTGAATACATAGTACAGAACAAATATGTGTAACCCAAGTTTATAATCTGATAAATACAGTAGACGGTGTCCCGTTGACGATTGTCCAGCAGCATGCCATGATTGGCCTCTGACTGTAAACTACTTTTTAAACACAGTCCATAGTGACATGAAGTGAACACCTCCTGGATGAGGTGATGGTGTCGTTGAGAAAAGCTAATCCTGGAGGGAAAACATTGCTCTTTCATTACATTGAATCACTCAGAGCTTAAGTTAAGTCTCTGGCAATGTTTGGAGCTGACATTAACGTGCATCTCAGGTGATTTCAAGGGGACACGTTAGCTCATGCCTGACATCTGGGTATGACTAAACATGCGCCTCGAGTGACCACTTGTGTTTACTTGTCACTCTACTGCTCTATAAACATGAACACTGACATCATTTATTTTTATGAGTGAAGACAGAATTATGATTTTTACCAGCAGAAAGCAGTACTGAACGTGTCACGTCTCGTTTGACAAGGATTTCAAAAATGGCTTGGAATACTTCCATAAAGGATCCATTAGTACAGCACCATTTTTGATAGAGCTTCCTTTCGGCAACATGTACACATGGTTAATAGACTAGTACTCAACTCGACTCAACCGTATTTCTAGGGCACTTGAAAACAACCACCGCTGTATACAAAGTGTTGTTCATGGAGCAAAAAGAATTCATACAACAACAAACAACAAATAACGAAGACAGTAGAAAGCACAAAAAAAGTCAAACTGAAACTCAGGTCTCATGCTGAGTCAAAAGGCAAAGAATAAAAATGAGTTTTAAGACGAGTTTTAAAGATGGGCGGCGAGGGGGCTTGCTGAACGTTCATTCCAAAGAGAGGGAGCACCAACGCAAAAGGCTCCATCCCCTCTGAGCCTCCGCTTAGATCTCGGTACCTCTAATAGTGTCTGGTCCGCGGACCTTAGGAAGCTCAGAGAGGTAAGGTGGGGCCAGGCCGTTTCAAGATTTGAAAACAAAATGTAGAAGGAGCCAGTGAAAGGATGACAGAGCAGGAGTGATGCGCTCCCTCGTACGAGGACCAGTCAAGAGGCGAGCAGCAGCATTCTGGACCAACTGGAGACGCTTCACGGAGGATTATCTGACTTCAAAGTCAAACGTATTAGAGTCATCCAGCCAAGAAGAGACAAAGGCATGAATGCCCGTTTCAAAGTGCGTGTCGAAGAAGGGTGTTCAAAACTTGCTTTTGGTTAAGAGCTAGTGAGGACAAGTCGATGGTTCGCATGCACGATTCTTTGTGAAGTGTGACTGGAGATGGTTTTAACTCTGTCGTCTGTGTGCGGTTTGCTTCACTTTTTTTTGGCTCTACACTCGCAAAGGGGCGGCATTGTCTCGTGAAATGACCAAATCCCTCTACGGCCTGGGAATAGTGCCACATGAGTTGTAAAAGTAAACCGGGGAGGGAATAAGATCCTTTACCATCATGCAACATCTTTACTTCAAGTCATGCACCTGCACACTGGTGCTTGTGTGGTTTGCAGGTGGGCAGATAGGAACATGAGCTCTGTCCACAAATTAAAAAAAGAAGGGGAAAAAAAAGAAACAAAACATGAAGCCACGCATCTGACATTCACAACCAGACAGTGATGTGGGTAGTTTAGAAAACAATGCTCAGATTTCAAAGAGTAAAATAAAAGCACACACCACTGCCAATAACTGAGCTGCACTTTCTTGTTGAAGGCTGATTGGGAAGAACTAGATTTTCATGATGAGGGATATCAAAAGCAAGCAATCTGTTGCTCTGACACTGACTAGGGAGGGAACGATGAGGGGTGATGATGAGCCAAGCATGGCGCAATCACCTGCGCAAGGCTTTGATCTGTGGATTCCACTTTGCGAAACATGTACCCGAGAAGCAGAAACCGGAGGCTGTGCATCGGCATACCCTTCTGTCTTAAGAATCGAGATCAGAACACTGTCGGAACGAACAAAACAACTTGTGGACTCGGGAGACGTTAACATAACAAAGGCATTTTGGAGCCCGAAAAGCGCAAACATTTTAAGACAAGACTCAAAGTGAAAGTTTCGAAAAGAACTTGTTTCTGTTCAAACCCTGAAAATAACAGTCACTGAAAACGGATGACATGTACATGCATGCTAAATGTTCAGTCTGGGAACGTGTGAGTATGTCACAAGTGAATATTCAAGTAACAATTTTAAGTGAAACGGTAGTTTTCTGTAATCCAGTCCAAACTGCAGTTGGTCTAGAAGACGTTTTCGAAAACACAACGATAAAACCGTTGCCCATTTTAACAATGCTGTCTTCTCAAAGTAGCCGAAACCACTGCATAAGTGGATACCTGGTTTGGCTGAAGCCTCCAGTGTTTTAGTATTTGACTGACGGCTATCCCCTCCGAACCCCCAGCACATCAAATACACGTTGGTCTGGCGAGGATGTGTCCTGAGGTGCTTTCCAGCTGGTTTGAGGACTGTGAGATCACACGCGAGAAGGGCAGGAGCAATAATTAGGGTGCTTAAGTGCAGGTGGGAACCGTGTCATGCTCTCACACATCAAAGGGAGCCTGTCTCAGGATTCTCCACAAACTATTTATTGTCTCAAAAGTCCCTTTGTCAGTTGTGAAATGGTTTATGTTGTGAGCAAGAATCAGGCAAAGACATCACTCAGACTTCAAAGTGAATATTTCATTGACAAAGCAGAAATATCGAAGCAGACCAGAAATCCAAAATCTACTCTCATAACCGTGTTGTTGGGTCTGACAGCAAATTAAGAATGCAAGTATAAACTTCAAATGTTTCCAACTATGACAGTCGAACCTCGTTACAACGTATCTCGAGGGACCGACAAATCTGTACGTTATAATGGTCGCTCGCAGTAACCATTTCCAATAAAACATTCAGTGAGCAAATGAAAAGTGCCTTCTCCATTGCAGGATGTGCCACGCCCCAAAGCCGTTAATGATCATCTTTTAATCTGCTGGTCTCGAACTCTGCCGTGATTTTGTTGCCATGACGCACCTCATGGCCGAGGTGAAAAACGTAGCGACAATAGTTTCCTTCCGTTTGGGTCGGCCGTATACTTCCAAATACCGTAATCACATAAAATGCTGGAGAAACTTAACTGGGGCTCCAAAGACCTCTGACAGGGTTCTAGCACACCTCGGGCAAGTGTAGCGCCATCTCTGAAATGGCCATGAATGTCGACTGTCAGAATGGGCTCCTGTCCAGCAGCGTGTATCTAAAGTAGTTGTGGCTTTCCCAGTTATCTCGTCGCCTGAAGTTTCTCACAGTGATACCAGTATTAGCGGGATAAGGAAATACCTAATGCCGTAGAATGGCAATCAGAGAACACACCATCAGGAAGATTAGGAAACCCACTTTTGTATTTGGTGCGTATCCGCTGGATGTGGCTGCCGTTTGTCACACAATCCCAGCTCTCTAATCAGTGGAGCCACAGCACGTTCGTTCCCACACTACACAACGTCCTACGGCACGACTTGTGTTTGGTGTCACACAATCACACGGGCTGTTTACCTTTGAGTCGCACACTTCAAAAGCAATAAAGGAGTTGACACCATCAGAGTTAAGGACGGGATTTCGGTGTTTGAGATTAGCTTTGCTAGGAAATGAAAAGGAACAACATCTGAGCACAGCACCTGTCTGTAAGTTAGCGACACTCTGGACTGGAGAGCGGCTCAAGCTAGGCCATGGTGTCGCATCAGACACGCGACATTCATCAAAAAGCACAGGTCCTCAGATGAGCCACCGAGGAAAGAGCATTTTTTTTAAGAGCGGCTTGGTGACACTTTCATCAGCCCCTCTGACCACCACAACATTCATGCTTTGGCCACACTCAAGTCCTGTGTTCACCTGAGAAGCTCGAGGCAAGATGCGGCACCTTTCCTCAGACAATTTGACCACCACTTCTCTGCACAGCATTTAAGTTCCATGTCAGAATCGTCATTATTTGTCAAATTAACGAGGAGCGTTGCAGAACATTTTGGGAATCTTTAAAAATGGTACGGGACTAACCTGAACGTAAGCATTTTATACACAACACAACAAGACCTGCACTACATGCAGACCTCTGCTGCTGCAAACTTATCCGATCCAAGATGAGCAAAATTAACTTTGGAAAAGAAGAATTTTGAGAACAACCGCCTATCAATTGCACAGGTTGTGAAAGAAGTAGACCGAAGTCGAGCTGCTCTACGACGGCCTGTTTGTGTCTCGTTGCTGCCAGCTCTTTCACAAGAGAAAAGGTGTATCCATCTCATGTCTCAACAAGTTTCACATGATCCTTCATAATGGGCAAGCTACACGAGCGCTAACATATCACTAACGCCCATCATTAACAACCACTCCTCACCCCATGCGGTTCTGCAGGTGCACTGTGAAGATCTGTGTCCTTTTGAGGGATGACTCTGCTTCTTTACCACCGCAGGCAGCTCGTTAGCACCGGACCCCCTGGTGCCCCGACGCTCTCGTGGCGACCTGGGGTGCTCTCGCGCTCTATAATTAGGATTCACTGTGAGCCCTATCCCTCGCCTAGCCCCGGTCACTCCTTTGCTAATGGCACCAATTTGTATTCGCTGTCAGATCAGATGAGCTCTCGCGCGAAAAGATGGCCTTATCACAGAGCTTCTGGCAACCATCAGCTGAGCTCCGTTCTTGCCTGCCAGGCCACAAATGCTGATGGACAGGCAAACATGGGCGGAGGAGCATTGGGGCGAGAGAACCTGGTGACGTGTGTAATCAGTGTTGTCTCCAAACCCTGCAATTGGTGGGACAAGGTTGTCTTCGGTAAATTAAACTTGTCGTATCTGTAAATTCAAATTTAAGTCAAACAAAAGTAACATTTGTCGCAGTATCCTTGCCAGCGGCAATCACATTATTCCAAAAAGGCATGCTAGTCCGAGGACTATGTGGAATGCGAGATGAGAATTTGCAGGGAAGGAGATCACCCCTCCCCCCCGACCCCCCCTCAAGAGAGTCGTCTTATAAATAGCACACATCTGCACAAGCAGGGTTGTGTTTTAACTGAAGGTTTATGAAGCGTCCCCAGCTCAGCATATAACGCCTTTGTCCCATTGCGCATGTCGGTTCCTGCAGCCACCATCCTCTTCCACGAGAATCTGACAACAATTGATCGCTCGACCATAATATGCACTCTTTTCTTGACTGATCGAGATAGCTGAATTGGCCGTCGCAAGCTGGCTTTCGTGAATGCTGTCAGCCGGGTTACTGTGGCCTGAGCCAGGAGACATGAGCAGATCACAGGTCATTGGGAAGCAGTGGCAATGCTTTTTGTTCCGCTTTAATCTGGGATTAGCTCAGGGTCAGGGTTATCTTCCCTCAGCCTGAGTGGAATCAGGAAACAGGGATTGCCTGGGGTAAAGTGGCATTACAGGAGAGCCTGCCCACAATCACAGTCAACATGTGTTTGACAACGCTGGAGGACAGTGATTGAAAGAAAAAAATGTGTCCGTTTCAATGAACACGAGTGTGTATCCTCTCAGCCCGTCGAACGATTCCCTGATTGCGTGTTTGAGCTCATGCATTTTCGACGATACTGCATCCAAATCATAAATCGCTGGTACAGCATATCTGCCTCGCCACGTTCGGGCAAACCTTCTGGTTCCCTGGCTACGGTTTGCATGATAAATTGATTTTGATACAGACACTGCAGTAAACATGGTGTGCGTCTGAGACTGTATCAAAGAATGGTGTGTACCACAAGTCGACAAAGAAGTGAAAATCAGCAGAGCAATTGCGGAGAAGACAAGAAGACTAACCATTAAGCTCTGCCCGAATGAGCAATATTACTTTCATGCCTTATCTTGGCAAGTCTCAGACTCATGTCAAAAAAATAATCCTCACATTCTGGACACACTCAAGGGAGAGACGTAGTCCACATCCCCGCCCGGTGTTTCGGAAGCCGACACGGATCCGAGTTTCGGACAGTTTTACTGTCATAAAGATGGAAACCCGCCGCGAGCTCCCAATATCGAACGTTGCGACGATGAGTACGTCTTGAAATCAGCCACTGTGGGAATGTTGGAATTTTGAAAAGTACTTAACAGGTAAAAAAAAAAAACCCAGTATATTTCAAAAACACCAAAAGTTGTTTAAAATGTCCATCTCTGGGGTTTCATTTGAAAGGCAAAGCTGTTTACTTTCTTACTTTTATCTCTTTCCTTTTCCTTCATGATTGAAGGAAATGGGGTGCAGGTGGCGGCACCCTAGCGCCCTCTATTGACCAGCCTCCACTATAAAAGCCGTCATTGCGATTAAATTCAATCTCATTAATGTTATCCATACACACAAGAGTTCCAGTTTGGATTTTGAATCTCATCTGTTTTCACCTCTGCAGCCAAATAGTCACAAGAACACAACAGTTCCCTCCTTTGAAAAAAAAAAAACCCAAACAAACAAACAAATACCCATTTTAGCTAAGAAACCTGTAGGGGGGCACAAAATGCATCGATGGGACAATCACTCAGGTGCATCCTGACAAGTCAGTGGAAGATTTACAAGTAGAAAAACACAGGCTAGAGCAGCCTTTGGATGTGGCACCCAGTGCCGCGCCCCAGAGCCATGAATGCCATGTTTGTTGAAGCAGCGTGGGGTCACCATGTGGGAGTCCTGCGGTTGCAGCCCCTTTGGGAGAATGACAGGAAAGCAGGACAGATGGTGACAGCAGCCATTGTGGCTCTGCTTCAGGTTTCTTCCTATCGCTGTGCTCTTGCTGCTCCCTCACATTGTGAGGCGCCACCTCAGCACGGGTCCTCCTGTTCCTCGGGGGAGCGCGGCAAGTGAGTCATCATCTATTATTGTGTTGGATGACGGTCAAGTTAGAGAGGTGCTGGTGGAAAGAGGATCCTTTCTTACGGGAGCTTGTGTTTTGCCAATTTCCCTTTGGATGCCAATTCTCTTCCACAAATGGCCCTTGACGGGATTCCGAGATGGCTGTTGGTTGCTTTCGGAAAACAAGGAGCTTCTGGGTTCGGGTCATGGCTCAGGCCTTTCTGCGTGGGGTCCGTATGCTCTCCCTGCGCTAGTGTGCGTTTACCTCCAGTTTCTTGCACGTTCAAAAACAACAAGAAATATTCCGAAGAATTGTCCTGAGTGGCAAACAGTCGTGCACCGCAGTCGGCCAGGATAGTGAACAGGATCAAGCCATAGAAATGGTGAAATAAATTTATTTCAGTTCTTCCAAAAGAGTCCTTTCTTTCCGGGCTTGTTTGAATGTATAACCCTGACGTGTTTAAGTGCATATTCTTCTCCTCGTCCTCCCGTGGATATGCCTTCTGCCCTCGCGAAACAAGTGGGTTGTAATCCGAATACAACGCTTAGGCCTGCGGCACTGGCATGCGCCATTCCGAACCAAAACAAAGCGAGCGCACAAAAAGTTTGGGAAAAGCCCTTTGCTCCCTCAATACGCAGACAGTTGAGTTTGCATGTGGCCAGACCTTCCCAGACAGGAAGTGGGATTACAAAACAAATCCCAAATTTCAAAGAATATGTCAGCGCAGCCACGCCATTTTGCCTCATCACTTTCGGTCTCTATTCAAAGAGCACTCATCTGAAAGAAATGCGATTAGTCTTCTACAAAGAGCTTTGTGTTTCTGGCGGCTACCGTCTCTCTGGAGCGCTCAACCAAGGGAACTCCAAACTGGCCTGCGTCAGCCATAGGGTCACGGCATTAACCCCTTGTATATACACCGGTGCTCAACGGGCACTGCGGGGCGCCTCTGCTGACGTCCCAAAACCGCTAAGAGCAAAAGTCCGCTCATTCTAGCATGCACTTGGATGGTATGAGCTTGCTCTTCCTAAATCACGGTTGTTTTTAAAGGCATTCTAAGGCTCTGAGCTCTGATCCCGTTTCCTAGGCAGAACAAGATAATTAGTTCTTGAAAGAAGTAAATCATTAATCCAGTGGGAGGGGTTGTCCCCACCTTTTTGCAAGCCCTTTTAGGCATGATTTGCACTGCAGGTCCAAGTGCCCGATTGTGATTGAACGCATGTATTCAGTTATTGACTTTCACGTTTGTTTCCAGGGCACCTTAACCTTAGTTTTTACATTCGGGGAACTGAAGCTACACAAGCATCAACGCCAAGCAGGGACAGCGCGGACGGAAACACTAGTACATAACACCAAATTGACAACAATATATCCCGCCACGCATTTCTAATCAGCTTGTGCTCACAAGGGCGGCGGGCGCGCCGGATCCTATCCCAGCTGTCTTCGGGGAGGAGGCGGGGGACACCCTGAACCGGTTGCCAGCTAATCACAGAGCACACGTAGACAAACAACCATTCACACCTCGGGACAATTTAGAGTGTTCAATCAACCTGCCACACACATTTTTGGAATGTGGGATGAACCCGGAATACCCGGAAAAAACCCCGCGCAGGCACGTGGAGAACGTTAAACGCTGTCTTGATATACAGTCTGGCGATACTCCCTAAGCACATTGCCTTAAGATGGTAACTGCACTCAAATAAAACATGAAAGTGCCTCGCGTGACATGATTTAAGAGGGGGTCTTC
Source organism: Hippocampus kuda (assembly GCA_901007745.1). Lineage (NCBI taxonomy): Eukaryota > Metazoa > Chordata > Actinopteri > Syngnathiformes > Syngnathidae > Hippocampus > Hippocampus kuda. The sequence continues at coordinate 47,771 of CAAKHF010016386.1, forward strand.
ATCTAACTCTTTTGAGCGTTATCAATTTTCGAGAAGTGAGTTGCAGGCAAGCCAATGTCAGGTGGTTCAAGGGAGATAATGGATAGGAGGCGCCCAGGGTGGGAGGTAGACAGTGGAGATGGCGGGTCAGGGAGTTTGCCAAGCCGATTTAGTCATCCCTGTTTGTCACTGTTAATCTCTGTGCAACTAACAGGCTGATAGAATCAACCTGATAACCGCGGGAGATGGAGAGCGTCAGAATAAGACTGAGTGAGTGAGAAAGAGATGTGATGTGAAGTGCTTGTGTGTGTGTGTGTGTGTGTGTGTGTCTCCCTCTCTCTCTCTCTCTCTCTCTCTCTCTCTCTCTCTCTC
>CAAKHF010016386.1:48141-63241 GCA_901007745.1 Hippocampus kuda
CATGCGTTATTTGGCCTCATCGTTGTTTTTCACACGTGTAAAGACGACGTGCATTTATTGTACGATTTAGCAGAGATGACGCAGAAAGAGAAGGCAATATACAGAGTGGGTGCTCCGGATCATCAGCGCTTCCACAAAAGAAGCGCTTCCCCAATTCTTGCAATTTGCTTTCTAAATCAGGAGAGGCTTCTCCAATTTCCCGCCGAACAGCATTTCTCTATCATGTGAACATGACATTGCTGCCTTCCTAATACAGACATGTAATCTTCACACTTGCGTCCAGCAGTTGCTTTGCAGCCCAACTGCAGCGTCGTGAGCCGTCTTTAGGACACAAATTCGATGGCAAAAACACATACGAAAACGTTATTTCATCATTCGGACATTACACTGCTACACTGAGGCTGTTCTTAGCTTTTGCAGACAGCATGAGGTGGTTGCACGCTTCAATCAGCACCCAATTTGCTTTCTCAGAGTTGTCTGTTTTGTTCATAGACGGACACAGTAGTGATCTCAGCCCATCCTTTTGGTGCTAACGCTAACAAGAGAAAACGAGCCTTCATCCTTTGCCCCTGCTTGGCCCTGCTGCTTTGCTTCCCACAGAAGTAACCTTGAAGCACAAGTAGAAATAGCAACTGTCAATCACTGATTACCAGGAGGCTTTACACATTCACTTAAGGGCTCCACTTACAAGTTTGATCAATATCAGACAAAATGTAGGATGAAAGTAACACATGAGTCGGTATTAATGGGAAATTCTAAGCCCCAGTGAGGACACAGCCTTGAAAACAAGGATTCTGAGGAATGTGAGATGGCATGTGTGTCAGCACACCCGACGATTTACTTCAAACCACCAAGCCACACAATAGTGTTTGTTCAATAGGTACTGTAAAACGGCGAGGGTCCGAGTCCTGTGCTCAGTGCAGTCAAGTGCAAAGCCCGGTCTGACTGTGCGCATAGGTGGAAAATTCTTTCTTTTGGTATTTCTCTGACATGCACAGTTAGAAACGTAAAACAAGATGCGCCAATTTTCACGCCGAGCGCACGTGTACGCGCACGGGGGGGGGGCAAATCTTGACCGTCCATCACAGTCTGCACACACCTACTGGAGTAATTCAGAAAAATAATTTAGGCAATTCTATCTGTGCCACCCGCAGACCGCACACTTGTTGTTCCTCATTAAACAAGAGGGAAACGGCTTGTCCAATGTCAGCTGTGCCTGAGGTGACAACCACACACGGGAACAAACATGGACAGTTTGACAGCTAAGGAAATCTACTCAAGTGCGACAAAATCAAAATTTTAATGACCAGTCAGTCTCTCCACACTTGACTTTCCATCCAAAAGAGAGAGGCGCACACACACCCTGTCAGACTGGATATTTGACTGACAGGCTGCATATCCTCCACTGTGACCTCTGCATGAGCCATTCCAACAGGGGCTTCAGAGCGACAGACCTGAAAGGTTTTGGCAATAGATTTCTGACACAAACCAGTGATGGCGCATCTTTCCTTCTTCAAAATTAAAAATGAGAAAAAGGCAATACAGTACGCCAATTTTGATGGCTTTTCTTACTGTATATGTAATTGGAAGACACGTGTAAAGTCTGGTTTGATTTGCAGGGGCAAAACTGTGAAAAAAAAAAAAAAAAACCAACAAGTCTCTCGGGGCGCTGAACAGCAAACTGCCAGGCTTCCCATTCTGTTGGATGGCTTGTAACTGGGAAAGTCAATTCCTTGTGTGTGTGTTTTTTTACACACTTGGCCAATAAATTTGATTCTGATTGAGAACTGTGTGCTTCTAGTGAACGACGCTTCTTTTACAACCAAGATCTGGGTGAGACACAAACACAACATTGATGCAAAATTTCTGAAACTAAATCATTTAGCGTCATCTCATGTTTAATTGTTTTTCAATCCTAATTCGGAAGACTGTGTTTGATGGCATCATTCAACAACAACAAAAATATATTCGGTTTATCAGATTGGAATACAAACATACATTGACTTCCCTTTCAAGCTTGGAGGCAAAGACAGCGTTTAACAAAAGCTCTCACCCAAGAATTGCATGTTCCTCTAAAACATTTTCATTGACAATAAGTGAGACAAGTGAAAACAGACATTGTGGTAAACCAGCAAGATGATTTTGGATAATCACTCGGGCTATATATGTCTTGTGCCTCGGCCAGAATTTGATCACCACGAAAGAAAGCATTTGAGGTCTCAAAATGCACACAGACTGCAAAATAATTAACGGGAGGCACACACACACACCAGCATCTCGGTCACGTTCAACATCGTTGAGGCTCTGTGTAAGGTTCTCTCGGCTCATTAACGAAATTAAAATCGAACAACTGGCAGTCTGCTTCTTTACTCAGAAGCTTGCAGCAGGATTAGTAGGAGACTTAAAGATGTATTCATTACAATTAATTCCTTGCAACTTAAAAGGGTGATGTAGGTTTTTAAACTATGGAATAAAAAAACATCAACGGAAAAATAGTTACGTTTTGGTGACGTGATACAAATATTTGAACCATTTATTCCTGATACAGTGAGCCAACAAAATAAAACCATCAAAATATGAGCACGTATTCAACGAGGAAGGAAAGCAGCCGGCGCGGCAAACAAACAGTGTTAGGTTGGATAAGATGCCCATTAAAACTATTTGAAGTGTAAAAATCCGACGCATTCCCAGCAGGGTTCAAGTCGTAAACACAGGACGAGGGGAGCCCCGATTGTCTGTCTTTCTGGTGGGGCTCTCGGGCCCTTGGTCGTGGGCTTTTCAGAGGCTCGGCCGCGCTTTGCGGGTGCCGGGCTCCCATTGGCTTCCGCATAACTCGAATCCTGAGCTACAGTCACGGCAGCTCTATTCAGAGATGGGTCGGACTCGCCCTCTGATGAAAAGTGAAGTTCCTCAACACCTCAAGAGGCCATTGCCAAGCCGCCAGTTCATGTTGCTAAGAGAGATCGGGGACGTGTCGAAAGAAAAGCAACGAGGAAGAGGAGGTTAGCCTCGGGAGTGAAGGGCTTGTCGCTGCATCGATACTAATCCTGCTGCCTGCTGTTGTTTTAGAACATGACAGAACTCGAACCTCCTCCGGGCTATGACTTAACTACATTGAAAGGATGCTAACTTTACCCGAACGGAATAGCTGTGATGTCATGCGCCACATATTAATGGACCAGCACGGACAAAGTCGTTTTCTTTGGTCTTCAAGGACATTCGCATTTCCGTCCAGATCGAATGTATTCCGTGATCACTTCCCCACTTGAGCAATGCAAACGAATTGACATTCACGTTGCTGTTGACACAAAGCGGCCAAATATGGTTTGATATTTCCATACGGCACCGCAATGCGTCCGGACGTGCCTTTGAGACTGTCGACGAACGCAGGACTGAGCTTTGCGTTGGGCTGGTAGCCTCAACAGACTTACTGAAGAGTTAAATCCATTGGGCATTCTATCCCCGTAACGTGTCATTAGAAGGGTCACACCTCACCTGACCATCATTTCTCTCTCAGAGCTAATACTTTCCAATCAATGACCTCTTCTCAATGCCTCTTCCACATTTTGAAGAATTAGAAACGCTTGCTCGTTTGCCTGTCTTCCTTCAATCGGTTCCGGTCACTATTTCTGTTCTTTTTTTTTTTCTTGGTGGCTTGTCTGCAGCGGCACGGCGGACGACTGGTTAGCACGTCCTCCTCACATTGCAGAGGTTGTGAGTTTGAATCCAGACCCGGCTTTCCTATGTGGAGTCTGCATGTTCTCCCGTGCCTGCGTGGATTTTCTCCGGGTGCTCCGATCTCCTCCCACATTCCAAAAACGTGCATGCTGGGTTGACTGAAGGCTCAACATTGTCCCGCGGTGGGATGGTGAGCGCAAATGGCGGTTTGTCTCTGCGTGCCCTGCGATTACCTGGCAACCGGTTCAGGGTGTACCCAAGCCTGATGCTCGAAGACAGTTGGGAGATGCTCCGGCATGCCCACAACCCTCCTGAAGAGAAGCGGCTCGGATTAGGGATGGCTGGCTTGTCTGCATCGAAAAGCCACAGCTCACCTTGGCGGTCCGGGCAGGTGACAGAGGGAGGCGCTGCAATCTTTGTCCGGTCGCATACTGTGATGCGATTGCCAGCTAACTGCTTTAATTGCAGGTGTCAGCGCAAGGTCCACTTTTGTCATTTTCAAAAATGTTTGCGTTCACGGGTGTCCGCATTTTGGTGTCAGCTGCAATGTAAAACCAGGAAAAGCAAATAAAGACCAATCCACTTCGCAGTGAGCGTGCTTGCTTGGAGATTATAAAAGAAAAAAAAAACAATTTATGTATGTCAAAAGGGTATGAAAAGAGGGAGTGAAATGGGATCCAAAGTGTAGCAGAGTGGAGAGACTTTGGATTGTCTCCTAGAATGGGGGGGGGGGGTAATAAGGAGAAGTAAGTGTGAAATCCTAGGCCGTACCCTGCATGCCTCGTTTCTCTGCCTCTGCCTCCCTCGGGCAGAACAGTTCATCTTGGACTCGAGGTCGTTTGTCTTTCAGAGAGGAAATGCAAAGCAGGCTACTTGGAAACTCTGGGAAACACCACAGGACTTTCCTGGGGGTGGTTGGGGGGGGTATGAAATATGCTCCCTGGAAGTCACATGGTAAAGTGGTAATAAAGTATTCATTACCTTTCCATTGAATGGCTAAGTAGAAAAACAAGCAATTGGGAAGTCAAACGTGGATTTAGGAGTACCACCCTTTCACTCAAAGACTTACAAAAGAATGAGCTTACGCGTCTCGCTCAAACAAGCTGGCATAGGAGGCAATCAAAAGGGGGGAGAGACTCGACAAAATGAGCACGACTTTTGTCGAACCGCCTTGAAATTCCTCATAATCCGCCGTCGGTAGCGGTAGCATCAGCCACTTTCTCTTCGGCACAATGCCAGAATGGGTCATTAAACTTAAACAGCGACTTGTGACATTTTCGCCTCCACGTAGAGACCTCATTTTTCACCTCGCATCTAACCTGTCGTCCTCTCTGAACAGCTTCACAGTGCGCTCTTTGAGCGTGGACTGACCAATCTATAGGATTGACGGAGGAGGTCCGGTGGGAGGCTGCGCGCCACATTCATTGACGAATGCTAGTTTGATGGCCACCCCCGGGTCTCTCAGAGCATGAATGAACTTCTCTGAATAAGATCCAAACCTACACAAACGCCCCTGCAGCTTGAGGTCCTTCTTTGGGCAACGGTGAGTGGGTGAGGCCAAAAAAACAACAACAACAACAACAAGAGGAGTTTGCATGCCAGACTTCCCCTGCTTCACTTTGTCGCCAATCGCAAGGGGAGACGGTCAAAAAGCACGGGTCACTGACAAAAACAGCCTTCCAGGGGGTCATGGCTCTCAATGGGTGTTACCTAAAGTCCATCCTTGCATATTATAATTAACATCTACTCCAAAAACGAGAAAATCAGCATTTCAAAACCACACGACCACAAAGACTTCAAAGTGCATGCATTGCACTCAACCTCTTGTTTGCTATGTATGTATGTATATGTGTGTGTGTGTGTGTGTGTGTGTGTGTGTGTGTGTGTGTGTGTGTGTGTGTGTGTGTGTGTGTGTGTGTGTGAGACCTACTACTGCTTTAAAATGGATGCACAAACTTGTCTAATTTGTCTGGACTCTTATTGGACTTGTGGCTTTAAAACAGGCGCCAAAAAGCAGCCCAGAGACAATCGAATTTCAATCAAAGTGCTTGTGCAGCGTCCAAGAATGTCGAGTTTCCACCCAATTTCACAACAGTCAAAAGCTTTGTCATTCCGTCGCGTGCTTGGATCCGTTTGAGATGGTCCGAGGTGCCGAACAGAAAGTTTCCTGTCCACTCATAAAAACGGCGAAATTGACAAGTCACCCAAGCTTGACAGAAACCATCTGCAGACCTTTTTTCATTTTAGGGAGGAACCAAGTTTTGTTTTACGCGAGGACGGAATCATTTATTGTGCTGCACGTTTTTGTTTTTTTATGACAGTCTGAAGATAAACGACCATGTTTTAAATATACGTGCATAAAAAAAGACACTCCACCGCCAAGGAGAAAGTGATTCATCTCCTCCTGTATTTTCAGCCTAGTCGGGAGTGGTTTGGGTAAGACAACAGATGCAACTATGTGCACCATGAAACACAAGCCAAGGCAAACAGCAATCGGTTCTCAGTCTTTTGGAGAGCCGGTCTCAGTTTCGCCGAGGCCGGTCACAGACGGAGCCTGTAACCCGAATCGGGATGCTGTCCAGGTGTGACACCGTCAAAAGACACAGCAGAACACAGTGAAGACCAAAGGCTGCCATGCCAGGAATCCCAAACACTGCAATCTTTTCCAGTTCCGGTGCGAAAGGTTCAAGAGACTTAACAGCTTTAGGAAACGGAAAATGCCAAGAGGTTTGAGCTTGCACTGATGGTGTGCCGTCGCTTTCACTTTCGTCGGTACTGGGGACGGACTAGAACCGTGCTCTCTTTCACACTTACAATCTATACCCATTGACAGATGTGAGGAAATCACTGATACTACTTGTGAATTTGGCATGGAAAATAAACTAGAAGTTCGAGAGAGTTGTTGCTGTTGCCCGTTGATGAATATGGTCCATCGGTCATCTCCCAAGTAGGGGTCATGTGTCTCCAATTCCTCATCTGCCGCCTTACCGTCACTCGACCCACAGTCAATTTAGCACAAACTCTACCACAAGGGAGCGTCTGTTGGTTTTTGCGCACACACATACACACACACACACACACACACACACACGAAGTGACTTAAGGATTGTACTGAATGTTTTTTTTTTCTTCTGTCACGGCTCTGGTGCCACCTTTATTTGGAAGGCCCCGAAAAAAAATAAAAATAAAAATAAAAACAACACACTACAAGAGTCATGATTTGGTGGGCTTCTTTCTGCATGTGGTCTAACAGAGCTGTAAAATCAGTACCGGTGTAAAAAGTGGTGCATGTCTTAAGCACCGGGTAAAATCAGGACTGCTGGGAAGTTGCCAGTTATTAGAGACAATCCCCTTGAGTCAGGTTGTGAAAGAATAAGAACCTGTACAGACACGTAGCACAGGAACACCATCGGGTGTACTTTGAGAAAAAGATTCACTTCACATCATAGCTGTGATCAAAAACAATTACTCGTTGTACTACTGATGTGGAGTGCATGGAAAGTAGCCACTGGAATGTGTTGCGTGAACAATGCGACTCATGATTTAAACATTTACTAGTTTCAGTGACAAAGCGCCGGTAAACGGACACTCCCAGAGATGAACTAACAGCGAGCCGCTGACAACAACCAAGAGTGGATGCACTTCGAAACGTACTTCCAGTTCACACCGTCCTCCCCTACTTTGTCTCTCTCTCATCCATTTTGTCAGCGAGAGAGCAGATGAGAGTGGCTCACAACAGGCCAGTGAGTGGTGACGGAGTAGCTACGGCCCTCAGCTTCGCATGTAGCTCACCTCTCTTGGCCCATGTGCGTCTTTGCCTCAGTTACATCGGCGGGCGGCAACTTTGTCCACTCGGGCTCGACGCTTAAGCGGCAGCCATGCCAAACAACCCACAGAAGTGCCAGGGCTGCTTGTGGCAGGCGAACAAAAGTTTCAGTTTCAGAAAACAGGTGAGTCGTGATTGGTCGTTACCCGAATGCTGAGCAGGTGTCAGGTCATTGTCAGCGAACAGAAAGTGGCAAAATGGCCGTCCCTTAAGATGGACAAAAACGGGCGGATTTTACTGCTTAACTCATAAATTCCACAAATGCTGCATGAATCAGAATGTTGTTTTTAGACTGCTGAAGGTGCAGAGAACATATTCTTGTCAAAGGTTTCGGGATGACTTCCCCTTTAAGAGTGCCCTCATGTTTGAAGATGTTTGTAAGCATTTGAAATTGTATTTTCGGATCACAGTTTGTGGTATGTTTTTGCCTTTCGTGATTAATATAGGTAATTATAATAATGTTGAGGGGCGTGTCAGTTGTTTGCAAAAACGTATTTGCGGTCGGGCTCGGCCCTTCAGCTCTTCAAACACTGCGCGTTCCCTGTGGATACATTGGGAACATTTTAACGGCAGAACAAGGGGCAGAACATACCAGAATGCAGCCTCGACATGCTTATTTGCTCACACCGAAAGAATTTGCCAGGGAATGAAACGAGGAGCCTGCTTTTGGCCATTTACTTTAATGTATTCAGATGAGTTGTATTTGGAATAACAACTAAGCACTGCCACCGTGCAAAAGCGTCGGTGAGCTTGTGGATCGTGGCAAAGGTGACCCATATTCTATTGTCCCAGTGGATTTGGCCTTGATTTTATTGCGCTGGGGGGGGGTCGAGTACCATCATACTTACTGTCCAGTACTCTCGTGTGGCATTTTCTTCATCCGTAATATGTAACAGATCAGAAAACCAAATTTCCTGAAGGTTGATACCACACAGAACGGAATCTCACAAAGTGTTTACAGTGCAAAGCAGCCCTCAGCTGTACATTAAATCTACTTTCCAAAATGAATATTTACAAGGTGTCGTTGATCCGCTTAAGTTCTACTTCACTTACAGGGCGTACTGGACCCCACATGGTTGTTTGCCTACTCTTTGTCAGCAGACTCAGAAAAGCCCACGAAAGACCTCTATGGGGTCTTTTGTACACCGTCATGGCTAAGACTGACTGAACGCTCACACCGCACACATATATTTGTTTATTGCATTACTTAACCATATTTACAAGTTCATATGGACCTGTGGAAAAATTGTGAAGCGTGCGAGAAAAACGTACACGGGCAGTACATACCCAACCATGCAGCTAAATTCAAGTGAATGGGCCCCACCTTTGAATATGTCCTCATTATTCCACTTTGGTCTCGCCCACGTTCACTTTCTGTTGCAACCTGCGTCTGCCTTGAGTGACACTCTTTTCATGGATTAACACTTTGTACGGGAGGCCTCGCAACCCAAAACAGACTCGCGTCGTGGGGCGTCCATATATCACATCGCCCAATGTGAGTGGGTGAGGGGTCAACTGATTTGATGTTGCGACGGTCCACTCCGAGGCGGTTTTGGGAAGTGTGCGGCGGCCCTAACGTCACCGAAAGCATTGTGGGGTCAATTCCACTTGCGGGTGAACGCTCTCATGTGGAAGCGTGGGCAGAGATTTTGCACAGATGTCTAGAAGTGTCACCCTGTGAGACAGGTCGATGGATGCTTTCAAGGACTGAACAAGGGCCATCATCATGGACTCAGCTTCAGCTTTGGATACACAGTAGCTAATGCATGCGCTCAAATCTGCTGAGAGATCATGCAAGCCAAAAGTAGCAATGGATCTATACTTTGGAAAACATGGTCAGCCAGAAAAGGGGCTGTTTTAGGGTCTTTAGAGTGCAGCAGTTGAGGGGAAAAAAACGGGCATGTTGAGCTGACATCTTATCGGATTTGAGTCACAAAGGTACAACGCATGACTTGAGTCTTAGGGGGTCCGGTACTCTCAGAAAATCCTTCCACGTATACGCTGTACTGCTCCAGACTGATGTATGGTGGAACCTCTTGACCAAATAATTCAGCTACGTACACAGTTTCAGGAGGAAAACCATCTTGACTTGGGCACGGTTTTACATTTGTAATTTGAGTACAGTATTAGCGTGTACACATGGAAGGATCAGCTGTGCTTCTTCACGCGATGCGGAAACACTGGGCCTCACTCATTGCAAGTCAGCTAGTTGATGATCTTTTTTTTTTGCTCATAATTAGCCAATAGAATGGCTCTTAAGAAAAGCAAAACTGCTAGTGAGTGTTTTTAGGCCATTATCTTTGTGGAAAAATGATTATTCATGTTGCATTTACCAAATTGGGACAGAGGAGGTTTCGTCCCCGGCGCTAGTGATGCGCTTCTTGGAGTTAGAAAAATGTAGCACCATCCAAACAATGTTCATTTGTAACCATTTCATTGCTTTTGATGTATTTGAGTATTCCCAGAAACTTTTTTTTTTTTTTTTTTTGGAAGCGCCACGTTGACTCTTTTCATAAAATACAGTACATCTCGTTCTGGACTTGCTGGTGACAGCAGTCTTGTCTCAACTAATCTTAAAATGTCAACTGATTACCTGGGGCTAGATTTGTTTCACTCCTGCACCTCCTTCATTGAAAACAGGTTTCTCATCTGACATTGATTACACCTTTCCTGCCTAAACTGGCAGGCTTCTTGCTAACCTCTCTCCTCAGTTTACTGGCACTAAAGTTTCTCCCTCAGACCTTCTCGTCTCGCTGTAGATGAGACATTTTTAAACGTCCATTCTCAAAACCGCGCCGTCTGCATGCACTGCTTGCCCTGTCATCAAAACGTCTTCAAGACATTTGCTCCCATTTACCGCATTTTTAGCGAGCACATAAGTTGACAGTGAGGATGTTGTTTTAACGCAGCCATTGAAGGCTCAATAAAAATAAGCAAATACAAAAATGTCGCTTTCCGAAGTTGCAGCATCTTCCCAAACGGCACATCATAATGCATCGTCGGAAGCGCAGCCAGCTTGCCAAGGTGAGGACTACGCGGGCCTCTCAAAAAGCAATTAAAGGAGATCGAGCCACGATATTGAATGTGGGGGGGTGCATTCCTCTGAGAGAAGCAGCTTCGGTAGACGGTGAAATTCACATCGACTGGAGAGCTAAACACAAACAGGTAGGCGAGACACTCTAGCCTCTTCTCTCTATCTAAGCGAAGTGGTGCCTGCCTCAGACTGCCAATTATCTCACTTGCGTCCATCCGTCATGGATGTGCTAATTCTAAAGCATCCAATGAAATTTTGGTTTCTACGGAGCAGTGAGAGAAAAGAAGGCACACAAACACACCACAGCCCCCTCTCCCAAAAAAAAAAATAAAAAATACAAATACAAGCCGTGTGCAAAAAGCTAGCTAAAATGATATTTGAAATGTAAAATGAAAAAGGCTGCCCTCTGCATGTGCTCGGCGATGTGTGAAATCCTTCCTGATTAAAGAAGGAAAACGACTTTGACAATGAACCGTGCCGCCAGTCCACTTAATTAAGTCAACTTGTTGGAGGGAGCGCTGGGAAATGGAAAGCAAAGCAAACAGGGGCGCTGCTGCTCGCTTCCTCGGCTTTTCTCTTGATGCTAATCAAAGGCTTGATCTCCGCGCCGCTGGACGGGCCTCGGGGATGTCGCTCTGCTTGGCTGAGCCTGGCAATTTGCTCCTGATAATATGGGCTCCAACTCAGACCCCTGCAGAATCCACCTCAACTAATCTGTACAGCCTCTAACGCACAAACCCAGACCGTCAAATCGCCAGGGACTGATCACATCATGGCCAACGAGTTATTACACGTCATCATTGTACATGGAAGAGTCACAAATGTGATTCAATACAGTCTGCATTTGATTAGCTGAAATGAGTGTAACGTGAGCCTGAAATTTATTTTTGCTTCCATCCAGAGAGACACACTGGAAGTCAGCGGTGATTAACGACTGAAAGATATGAACAAGGCCAGTAAACAAAGTTTGCCGTGACACGCTCTTTTTAAAGTAGAGGAGGGATCAAGAATGACACGCGGCGCATATTATTACCCAAAAAATACATCAAACCGTTTTAGGGCCGCCCTCATTCACTCTCGCGGCACATCCTGCTAGGCCAGTGGCGAATTTGGCCTTTTATTTAAATTGACAACTAGCGAGCCGGGTCGCGCCAATGGTGAGTTTGCGCATTCCGGCTGGTGTTTGGCCGTCTCCTTTTTCACACAGTTTGGCGGAAGGGTGCGCACGGCCCATCGTGTGGAAAACAAGCCAGCGTCCAAGAAAATGAAAGCCTATTTGTGGCGCATGGACACAAAGAAAAACACCCTCTGTGGCTATGGATGAAGGTGGGAAACAATCCACCCTATACTATCAGCTTCCCACACCGCTTATCGTGTGTCGAGGGTGCCGGGGTCCCAACCTGTCGCCTCTCAATTGCAGGGCGACTGCAAATGGGGTATTGAGCCCATGTCAGCAGGAATCAGCTCTGTCCACCACTACAACAAGAATGGACTGTAGTCCATGGAAAGAATACCGGGAAAAAAAAAAAATCAATCATTGCAATTGAACATGATCGGGTCTTACCTTTGAAGGAGACGAAGACGCGAGGTGCAGCCAGTGGCTCATTGCTCATTGGGCTCCCCAGAGCAAAGCTACACAGCGCCAGGACGCTGCTGGCTGTCCACAGACTGTGCAGCTGCATGGCCGATCGACTTCCAGTCACACGCGATCAGTGATGTAATCCCCAAAAATGAAAAATAAAAAAGCTGCAGGAACAAAATTGAGCCCATCAGATAAAAACAAAAAAATGCACATTCTCAATCTGACAGATTTTGTGTGTCTCTTTCTGTTTATTAATTGACGTGAAATGTCAAGTCAGTGGCTCCCGGTGAGGCTTAGCCCTGCAGGTTCTGGAACCGCAGACCTGAACTTTAGCGGGATGTCTCTCATAGTCAATGAATGCTGCTGGAACCGAGCCAAGCTTTTGAAGCTTTGTTACACATTTCCATTACGAAACAAAAAAAATGTGTGCACGTCTGTGTGTTTTGCATCTCCAGAAAACAAAAGCACATCCCGAGCTGATAACTGATCATTCAAATCCTTCAAATGATGGTTTGATGTATCCTAACATCCTCATGGTTACAGGGACCTTACAAGAGATAATTGGCACAGGCGAAAATACAATATTGCTGACATTTGCATATTAACAATTCCGTGGGTGTGACTCACACATTTTAACTGGAGCCAAAAAATGTCATCATGTCACACCAATTCCTGCTTCTTTGCATTGGCTTCCAGCTACTTTTCTTGTTTGTTTTGAAGCCTTTGAATGGACTGGCCCCACAATATATCACTGACCTCATTCCAGTTCACACTCCAGCGTGCGCACTGAGGTCCGGGAGCCAGCACCCGCACGCGGACACGAGGACGAGAACCCTTAAAACCCGGGGGCAGAGGGATTTTTCAGTGCTGGAACGCTTCTGCCCCTCCACATTTGAACAGCCTCTCCGCAGTGGAGGGCTTCAAGTCTGGTCCAAAGACTCACATTTATTCTCTGCTTTTAACGCTGCATGAGTTGTTGTTGTTGTTGTTTTTTTCTCATTTCCTTAATTGTTGTGGCTGCAAAGCCAGATACTTAGGAACTGTATTGTTTTTAAAATGTGCTCTATAAATAAAGTGGATTGGATTGGAAAAATAATTCAGGATGGACACACGAAGAAAAACTAAAACATATTTACCTGTGACGTCAGATGAATTTAAGCGATTGAAAGAAAAAAAAATTCTCCCATACATCATGACTGAATTCCGTACAATTGTGATGGCGACTGCACCATCATCTTTCTCCTACACACACACACATTTGACAGTTGGACTTGGTGTCCACTTTTCAAAAGTCTGAAAAGACAAAAAGGCTCCCTAATTGCTTTGCCGGAGTGGATTTATGAGCAAAAGCAGCTGTTTAAACTCCTGCTTTTTACTGACAATTTGTTAAGGAGCCAGCTGTTTATTCTGAGAGCGAAGCCAAGTCCTTCACACCAGCAGATGAAATCAAACAAGGCACCGAGAGCAAATGAAAAAGAGGAGAGAAGACGCTCTATTCAAGTGAATCCATTAACTGCGTACTAAGGTCAACTGCTGTGCTTCAATGTAGTATTTGATAGATTTGAATGCATTCACCAGAAGTACAATTTGGGGGGGGGGCACCATTCAGCCACGGAGGTGATCAATAATTCTGAATGCATGCACATTGAATTCAAACAAATCAATCTCTTGGATTCCTTAACAGCTTGATGAGACATATTCCTTTGCAATCACGTGAAAAATGTGGAAGAATGAGCGCGTGTGTGACAGCCTGGCAGTCTTGGCTACAGCGCAGTGAGCAGTCTGACGAGGGATTGGATCTCAAGTTAAAGTGAAAAGCTTCTTCAGTCCGGCATTTCATGTAGACATCGAGTTGGTGGGCTCGCAGTAGGGAGATACTATTTCGCTCACATTTAAAACACATACAAAAGGTAGTCAAATACCAGTGAAATAATCGTATTGAAACGGCAGTCAAAATCGCATTCGGGCAGGGAAAACGACACAATAGCGACAATCACCTACCTGACGATTACAGCGTCGAGATGAACGGCCCAACTTCAGAGCCGCTCATTGAAACAAAAATCCAAAATATCGATCTCTTCCGTGTCCAAGTCAATAGTATTTTAATCCCGGCGCGGATTGTGAACGGCCCTTGTTCACAGGCAACAGTGTACCTGTGCGTCCTCGCCGCTATCTGACCAGGAGAATTTTCAACGCTTCGAAATTCAAAAAGGTGGCCAAATGTTCACTTCAGCCTTGGCGGCGCGCGAAAGGCGAGCGGCACGTTCCACATCTCTTGGTGGGCTGGGAAGCAGCGTGGAACAAAGTCCCCGAGGTGGAAGAGGTCCGACCAGACACGCAGCGTGGGGGCTGCCCGGCGAAAAGTTGGCCACTCCTGACTGACTGGAGAGAGGCAAGGCGGGAGCAGGTGGATGCGGAGGCCGGCTCGCCGTGGACACACCCACGGGGCGGGCGACACCGAGGCGAAGCGAGCCGCCCCTCCGCCTGCCGGCCGGCCCGAATCTCACTTCGACCGCGCTCGACTTTCCTGTCGGTTTCCTACCGAATCACGCTCCTTTTTTACACTTGAGAGCATTTGGCAAACGTCTCGAGAATAAGGCTAAAGCGTCTCAAATTTGTGTTTGATGCTTGTGGAGGCTCTCAGTCGTACAGGAAAGTTCCATCGTAGAAAGGCTTCCGTCAGTCGTCATCTGTACCTGTGGGTAAAAAACAAAAAACAAAAAGGACGTTTCGCTTCTCTCACAGAAGCTTCGTCAGCGGTAGACAACTCTGAAGTCTCCATGAAGACCCCGCGAAATTGCTCTGCTTTTTTGGGGTTTTTTTTTTTTGTTTGTGGTGCACCCCCCGCAAAATCTCATCAAAAATTGGTGGTTAAGGCAATTGCTGATCAGTTTGCCTTTTTTTTTTTAATGGCCACTGTCAGTTGATTTAACAATCGTCTCTTATTGTGTCTGAATTCTGCATTGATTAAAAACATGGG
>CAAKHF010016386.1:63261-74604 GCA_901007745.1 Hippocampus kuda
TCATAATAATTACCATATAATGTTATAAAGTATGTTATAAAGTATGCTTTCCCCATGTTCTATCAACGTTCACGGTCTTCAATTTGTTTTTTTGTTTTGTTTTCTTTTTTTTTTTTTAACCCACAGGTACAGATGACGACTGACGGAACCCTTTCTACATATTTGTGTTTGTGAAAGACGGGAGGAATGTCTGATTTTGAGATCAAAGTGGTGCACCCCCCGCAAAATCTCATCAAAAATTGGTGGTTAAGGCAATTGCTGATCAGTTTGCCTTTTTTTTTTTTTAATGGCCACTGTCAGTTGATTTAACAATCGTCTCTTATTGTGTCTGAATTCTGCATTGATTAAAAACATGGGTGCACTCTTGCATCGAGAGATGAACGCAACTCCTGTGAACTACATTAAAAAAAAAGGTTATCACAGCGCAGCATTATTATAAGTCGGTTTTACTGAATTCGAGCACAGACAATGTAACGAATGTCGCTTCCATTCATTCCAAATTTAAAGTCTTATCTGGGTAATTTATTATTTGGAAAGTAGCAAGAAATTTAATTCGGACGATAGGCTGAAATTGATGATAACGTGTTTAATTTGTTCTTTTATTCCCACGATGATTGGGCACTTTGGTAAGACAGCTGCAGCACCAAAGCGCGTCATGAATAAGATTGTCCCGTTTTTTTCAAACATCCTATCCACTCGATGTCCTTTCTCATTCAGACTACCTGACCCTTATTCAAATCCAATCTGGTTCTTTAATATGCAGTTGATTTGCCAGCGAGCCCATCTGAGGTGGAAAAAAAAGTTTGTCAGGTGTTGAGCTGTCATCTCACAAGGGTCAAAGGAATCCGTCCTGTTTCTTCTTTTCTCCCGTGTGGTGACGGGCTGTTGACTCCGAAGTCGTCAATCTTCCAAGTGACCCAGCATGAAGAATGCGTTTCCAAGCGTTTTGCGGCCAAAAAGGAGTCGTTTCACTCCGTGCGGGTCGACATCGTCCGCATTCAGGACAACGTTTCTCTTTGAGACAAACGGGTGGAATTCTTCGGAGGAAAGGCCTTTCGATTCCACGAGACCATGTCATTGCACATTTTGGATCCATTCAAGGCCTTTGAAAGGACCCAAACTGTCAACTGTCATCCTTGGCAGCATCAACAGCGCCGGCGCATGCTTGCGCGTTCTGCTCCGTGCATATCAAAGGTGAGTTGTGTACACTAAGCCCAAAAGCCTCCATGGTCTTAAGTGGCATTGCCAGATAATATTTGTGACCAGAATCTTGCCGGTGCATGTTTCATCCCTCCTGTTGACATCTCTCCGAGCGGTTGTTTAAAAATTGTTTTAATGTTGCGTGGGGAAAGGCGCATTCCTGCTGAGATGGGAACTGTGATTTGGAAGGGGCTCTGCCTGCAGGCCATGTCGGATGGCAGGTGTTAAATCAGCATTTTGGATGACGACGGGGTTCAACAGACGCAAAATCCAACTTTTTCAGAATGAAAGCTCCCCTAAAGGCTGCTTGTGCACTTGTGTTGCGCTGAAAGCTTCTAGCAACGGAGCCACATTTTCCCATTGCTTGCTTTTATCCATAAAGTCAACTGCGCCCCGAAGGTTGCATTTGTCATTTTCGGTTGGGTAGAAATGCACCGCATCGGAGCGGCGACGGCATTTCGGCCCGTTTCGCGTAACTACACAAGGTCGGCAAATTACAGAGGGATGATGATTAGATACGCCGCTACCATGTTCTGTGTTTTACAGAGTTGCTTTTGGTTCGATTTTCGTGTTTTCCTTTGTTTGCTGTCTCAGTCCCTGTCAAGTCAACTCAAGTCTTGCGGAGTCTTTTTCCAACTCTTGGTTTTGGTGTTATAAATCTTATTTTGGACTTCTGTTTATTTAATATTTTAGATTCAGCCAAGTACTTTGCTAGCTTTTTTTTTGGTGATTTTGATGTCAAAAGTTTTTTTTCTGTGTGCCCTGACTCGCCTCCCAGCTTCCCTGCAATTGGGTCCCCCCCACCCTGTTGTACCATAACAGCGCAGTTATACATCACTGCCAACTGCAACTAGGCTAGTCGAGCCATATTCTCCCATTCCCACTCCATTTTTTTTTTGTTTTTTTTACACACATCTTGTGCATTTTCAAGGTACATCGATCCTCCCGTCCAGACGTCTGACACACCCGCCAGGCGTAACCTGGAAATTTGTGCACAACCACCAAAGAGGCGAGTGTTGGTGAAGTCCAACAGTGGCCGCGATTTGTGGATCGTGGAATTTCCATCAAGGACCCCTTTGAATATACGTCACACTTTGAATAAGAATGAATGAATTAATTGAAAAATACTGTGCTCACGACTGAACTTCCAAACTCCAAGCAAACATGTGGAAAAGGAAACAACAACAACAACAAAAAGTCATCTGGCGCTGCTCCTTTTTCAACAATGAATATGCTATCATGTCAATGTTCAGCTGTGGGCGTGATGTGGTCGGAACACATGACGTCCGTTGGGCGGACATGGGCCAGGTGTGACCTGCGCCCACCCGCCGCATTTCCGCACGCGCCAAGTCGTAGCAACTGAAAGGACTCAGACGGGCAAAAAGATGTTTCACCTTCACTCTGGAGCGCAACGTCCTCAAAGGTATTAGCATTTAAATGAGAAATGAAGCGTATCTGGAACCACCGTAAAACACGAGTTCATTACTTCAATACGAGAAACTTTTCTCATCCGGGTACGACAGCGATGTGAGTACAAGTAGCGTATTTAAATCAAAATTTTGTCCAAAGATTGACTGACAGCGTGGAGTCTTTTTTTAACGGGGGAAAGAACCAATCATGTAGCAGGTTCCATATTTCTGGCTCAGTGATCACTCAGAAGAGAGTGACTCACTCCTCTCGCTTGATTGGAGTAAACTTGGACTTCGGCGCTGCGCCTTCGAGTAACCGTGTCTTCTGTTGTTCTTGGCAGCCGGCGTGGCTCGTTTCGCATTTGCAGGCTTGCTGCCAGGGCGGACCCAGCCGCAGCCCGCTAACCCTTGCGAACCGCAAGCCACGGCGGCCAAAGTGAAGGAAACGGCTTTGATTTCCTTCCACTTTTCACACAGCAAACGAGTCAGGGAAATGGGACCATATTCTGTCTTGAACAAGCTGTGCAAACAAAGCCACGCCGCACAATGTACAGCACGCGTGTGTCCATTTAAATTCGGGCCGCGTCGGGCACAACGTCGTGGCTATTTGGAGAAGCAGGTGACTTCATTTCGCCCCTGCGCTGCTCTGAATCAGTGTTGACACTGCGCGAAAGGTAAATACTCTCAAGCTGTGTCAAATCACAAGCCACCGCATCAGCCCTGGAGGAAGTCGCTAATCCCGCGGAAGAATCTCAATAGCCCTCTGTTCTCAAATAGTGAGGCCCCTCCCCCCTGCCTCCACGATTATTATTATTATTGTTGAGATCAGTTGCTATCCATCCATTTTCTATACTGCATATCCTCTTTAGGGCCTCAGGGAGGGGTGGAACCTACCCCAGCTGACTTTGGGTAAGAGACGGGAGGACACTCTGGACGTGGTCGCCAGCCAATCACAAGACACATAAACACAAAGGACCACTCATCTTACCCTCACCCTCGCATTCCCATTTACACTTTATGGACAAGACTTCATGCACTGCGCACGTCACGTCTCCGGAAGAGTTTCAAACCGCATTGGAGTCATATCATTCGAACTAACGTTGTATAGCAAGATTGTGTCAAATGTTGCCCACTCGGCATCCATTGCAGCCTGGTCATCCTCCCATCTGCGGCCCCTTCTCAAGGTTTCTCCCCAGATGGGGTTTTGGGAGTTTTTCCTTGCCCTCCTGGGGGTTCGGGTAAGGGGATGTCGTTCATGTATGTGACCTGTGGGCATGTGAAGCCCTTTGAGACGGTTTGTGATTAAGGGCTATCGAAATCATTGTGACTTGACTTGACTTGAGTGAAATTGTGGCGGTTATCAGTCACATGCAGCGTCAATCTTCTTTGCATATCGCAGGAATCCAAAAGCATTTTCCAACACTAGATTGTTTTTAGTAATTTGTTCAGATTTGGACAAGGGTCTCTAACAGTGACAACAGTGACTCGGATTCGTTGTTGAGGACAACATTCAACACGTGGGGGCGGGGGTTCTTGGCATGATACAGGCATTGCAGGTATTCGGGGAAAACCGAGTGCTGGGAAGCAGGCAAGGAAAGCAGGAGTTCAGGGGAGTCTCCAAAATGTTTCATTATTTTAAAAATTTTTAAACAAATAAACTGCGGGGGGCCTCGAGCAGCCATCGAAGCCCGAACGGCCGTGGAGCTGATACGGAGTGCTCGAACAAATGCTGAGGCGGTGCTGGGGCCCCAACGTGAGGGCAGCGACACAAATCGCATATCATGCCGCAATGTCGAGATGACGAGGAAGTCGACCACTCATCCAGGAAATTGCATTCGCTTGCGTCGGTGATACTGAGCTGCAATCACGCCAACCTTTAACCGAGGCCTCTTCATTTAGCTTTTGTATCCGGAGCCAGACGGGATACACCCTTCCTTTCCAACAGCTGCACCCATTCCACCAAATAGCACCGCATTTCAATTCAAAGATATTCACTTGCTTGGGGGAACCGTTTCAATAGAAGTTGACCAGCCGAACAAAAAAGCATTCCGACGGACGACACGATGACCACTAATGCCACAATTTCCGTCTTCAGTACCGGTGTCCTGTACCTCGTACAGAAATGTCGGCTATTCTGACTGGAGCCAGAGGAAATAAGATGAAGTGTTTCCCTTCTATGCTGACGTCGGTCTCTTTCCTCTACATGGGATACTGGTGCCATGGTTACGCTTTCAATATTTAAAGGTTTGCCCGGACACAGACTCTATTAGAGGGGCGTTCATGTTCAAAACTAAAGCAGGAAGTGATTCTCCAAGTGCCCACACCCAATTTTCTATAATCACGCTTCTTGCACTTGGATATACTCGGAAAAGAGGATTACAAGTATTTGTTTTTGGACAAGATGGGTCGGACAAGCAGTTTCTGAGCGTGGCAGTGGTATGCTGTCAAATGGACAGTTTGGTTTCAGTCCTTTGTGGAGAACAGAACATGAAAATCTGTGAAAAAAAATTGGTAACACATCAAGAGACTCTTGACTTTTACAATTTATTCTTCATGTGAAGCGTTTTTTGTTTTTTCCACTGGAGGGAGGATAAAGAGGTGTTCCTCGTTTTGAAAGTAAATCATGTCCAGGAGACATCTGGGGGAAAAAAAATGTCCAGATGTCACCCCAGCGAGGTTCAGCCCTGCGACAGATGTTTCACCCTTTCTCCAGGAGACAAGTTAGGAGGTTTTCTGCACTTGTAATTCGCGATCTTGTTCATTGTGATGGGGTGTGGCCCTCTATGAAGATACATGAACAACAGGTAATGTCAGAAATTAAGTCAAGTCAAGTCAACTGTATTTATAGAGCACTTTCAAACAGCCATCGCTGTATACAAAGTGCTGTACATGGATCAATTGAACATATGTATGATAAACAGTAAAACAAATCGGTAATAAAGACGGTAGAAAGCACCAAACAGTAAAACCGAGAACAAATCTAAGTCATAAGTCATGCTGAGTCGAATGCCAAAGAATACAAGTGAGTTTTGAGGAGGGTTTTGAAGATGGGCAGCGAGGAGGCTTGCCGAATGTTCAGTGGGAGCTCATTCCAGAGAGAGGGACCAGCAACAGAAAAGGCTCCATCGCCTCTGAGCCTCAGTTTAGTTCTTGGCACTTCTAATAATGTCTGGTCCACAGACCTGAGGCGCCGGGCAGGTGTGTAGGGGCGGATGAGCTCAGAGAGGTCATTTAGAGATTTGAAAACAAATAAGAGGATCTTGAACAAAACTCTAAAATGTATGGGGAGCCAGTGAAGGGATGCCAGAGTAGGAGTTATGTGCTCCCTCTTACGAGTACCAGTCAAGAGGCGAGCAGCGGCATTCTGGACCAGCTGAAGGCGCTTCATGGAGGACTGGTTTGTAAGAAAGCTCTCACATACTTTGCTTGACACCATATGACATGTCTTTCGCGGCTGAGATGGACTGGATGAGCAAATATATGGATGGATGGATATATACAAATATGAAATATAGCGCAACATGAATGAGTCTGAAAGAGATGACATTCCCCCCTTGGTAAATTGGAAAATAACAATCCGGCAGAATTAAGCGATTTTAGAATTGATGGGTTGCCCAATAACACAGATGGATCGGAGCAGAGGTTCTTTGAGGGGGACAAAATGACGACGCTCGACAATGCTCTCTCTAATGAGTCACGACTGACTGGCACCCGACAACTATTTGCCATTCGTTTGAAGCGCTGTCGATTCAAAATAAATTTCACTCCATTGGACGAAATACAAACATCCAAGCCCTGAACCCCAAATGCCACTTTAAGACCGCCCCCTTTTCCCCCGTCTTCAGCGGCCATGATTTCAGGTACAAAGTTGAAAACAAAACAGGAAGGAGTCCGTAATGTCTCCAGGGTACACATGCATCGAATAAGAAAGGATGAAAGAATCCTTTGTTTCGGCAGAGGGGACGCTAAGCTAACAACTCCTCCCATGGAGACACTCTTTACCATTGCATCAGGTTTTCCCATGAGAAAGACCGGCGGGGGCATGCGTATGCAGCCACGTCTCCCTCAATTTGAAGGCAACTGGAGGACGCTAAGCAGGTGAAGCAGAAATGCAAAACTCCTCAGGTGAGGCAACTGAGTTGTGTAGCTTCAACACAGCACGGAACAGGTGATCAGATCATCCCCCTATCCCGGCAGCGGATTCACCTCCTTCTTGGAGCACAGCCAAAAGATGAAGACTTTTAGCAGATGTCATCGTTCTTGTGACCCTTACGCATAGTGAACGATCGCAGTCGTCGTTTTGGGGTTCAAGCAAAGAATCGTCACCAGAGGTGGCGAGCATGTTGCCCCTTTGACTCTGGCTCGAGTCATTTCCTTCTTTGTCCCTTTGACCTGCATCTTCTCACGCTTTCCTCAAGCTCCGCCCTCCTTATGCGCGGCCATGCAAATGGAGACCCCCTTCGGGGGCGCGCACACACGAGCATGCGCGGGCATTGTCAGTTGATCGCCACCTGTACCTTCAACCTGGAGCTTTCCCGCCGGGAGGGATCTTTACAGCGCAGGCATCTGGAGGACACTGGCAGTCCATTGACATGGAAATGTGGCTGCCGTTGGGAAGCGGTGTATTATTTACAGAAGTATACAAAAGAGCTGCAATTTGTTTCAGGGAGGAAACGTTTGACTTTTCTCTGCATGAGCAATCTTCAGATTGTTTTTGCACACGTTTACAACACATGACGTGAAAATGACGCAAAAATGACACAATCGTCACGACACATAAACATGCACATGTGTCAATATAATTTTGCAGTATGTTGAGAGTACAGCGAGCACAGATTGACTCGCCCATTGGGAACAAATGTGTCGTGCGCACTATTGATCTCGAGGCGGCGCATCGGCGAAGAGTCGAGGCTTTTCTTTTGGATGTTTTGAGTTGCATTCCTGAGGCGGCATGGCCTTCACGATGTGAAGACTTCGATGGCGAGTATGCGGTATCCATGGTGACCAGCGTTCCCTTCGAATGGAGCCTTTGGTGTCTAGACCGAGTAAGCAGTCGGCAGTTGGGTGAGGCTGAAGGGAGTCTGGCACGCCTGTTTTCATGTTAGATCTGAGCCGTGCTGGTGTTGCCTCCTCTCAGCTCAGCCTCTTTTTCATTGTTTCATGGTTACTATGGTAACCGGAGATTGCGGATGATGCTCCGGGCTTTGATCTGAGTGGCAACAATCATGCCAAAACCATCAAATCTTATGTCAAACAGTCGGTCCGACACGTTGACGCGGCCACCGAAATGTCGACGCTTAAGCAAAGTATTTGTGATTCCTTTGCCTGTGGAACAGAAGGCTCGCTATCTGAGCGCGTCTCCCACGCGGACGCACGGTCGTCAGACTTAATATGGATGCCCTGTTGAGGACTTGCGTGTCTCTGGAGTCTGCACTTCCATCCCGAGTGACAACTGGCATCAAACACCAGCATGTCATGAGTCGATGTTATCGGCCTGATTTGCTTTGAAGGCGAGCCGCCTGTGTGGAGATGAATCTCTGGACTTCAAAACAAAAGGCAGACAGAAAAAGACCCCCTCCTTGCTGTGGGGCCCGACGTCTTAGCGCAAGTTATCCGCATAGAATACCAAGTGGCTGCCGCCAAATCCTTTGTTGTCCTATGATGGAGAATATGAGGAGTGGCTGAAGATGGCAAGGTTTGCTCTTCCTTTTAAGACCACGCCGCCGTAGAATGAACTCACCGAAATTCATTCCGGTATTTTGTCGCAATAATACGGTACTTGCAAAACCGTGGCTCATTCCAAGGACATTTTGGGGGAAAAAGGATGACAAGATGTCGACATGTCTGATGTTTTGTTACAAATGTTACGGTTCCTGTCAACGGGTATTTTTCGGCAAGTGACAGCCGCCGTCGATGACTCCTCCCGCCGGCACCCATATCAGGTGTGGAGTCCTACAAGGCATCACCCAGTGGTACCGGAGCCTGATTCGAAACGGATCCAGAAAGTGTATCAAACAGGAAATGCCTGCAAAGCCCTCGGGTCATGCCGACCCCGTGTAACTGGAGAGCGAGAGGCTTGTCCTGCACGTTGGGCTATAAAGGGCTCCCAATGTCACTTAAGTGAGGATTCAGGCGAGGTAAAACCGACCAGAGGGGACGGCAGACGCCACGAGCATCGGGAGGGCAGCCCCTTCACAGAAAAGATCTGGCGGCAGAGATCAGGTCGTGCCTCCATCTTGCTGACCGCCGCGAAATAAACGTCGCCATGTTTTGTGGATAATACACCCTACAATGGCCACATTTAAAGGGCTGACCGAACACAACATCTATTATACATATACACCGTTTCTATTTGTAAAATATTTTTCCACACAGAGAGAAGCCACACCCACTGCTACAGTCCTCACTAACTGGCTTCCACAAAGGGAATTTATCATTAAAGTAAAATCAATAAGCCCCCCCCCCCATCCTACACACACGTACCAACCCAGCATGGCAGAGCAAAGCAAGGCCCCATTCCGAAGGCCCAGCTCTGCACTCCAAGCAGGGAATGTGGAGTACCAAAGGAACCAATTAGCGAGTGAACGCTGGCTATCTTTTGGAGTCCCTTCCTCCAGCTGTAGGAAGGGGGCTTCATAAAGATGGGCTGTGATTGCAACGCAGATGACCACTACGCTTGCTTGTCATTCCGGGCGGGGATCATCAATTTTTCATGTGAGCCAAAGCACCAGGCCAGCTTTGGGTAAACTTGCAGGATGATGTCTGAAAGCATATTGCAAATTGGCGACAAATATTTGACTCCCACACCTCTCAGGAATGCACAATGGAATTAAATATGGAAGTGTTTGCAGTTAGGCTTCTACCCCACTAATAAGTCTTCCTCCATCCTTTCATTTTTATAATCGCTGATGCTGGTCAGAGTCACGGGCAACTTCAGCCTATGACTGGGGGGGGAAAAAAAAAAAGTAATGACGTGGATGTCAGGGCCCTTGAAATGAAATTCAAGCATCACTTCCTGGTCATCTTGCTATTGTCCAAAGGTGTGGCCCAAAATGTATTTTGAGCATTGCTTCAGAAACAAAAAAAAACGCCACTGGATCAGTCAATACGTTATTGCTCATTTGGCGCACAGCTAAAAAGAGCAGATCACATCTACGCTATGATTGTTTGCTGATAAGCGTGAAGACAAGAAAGAACAGGAAGTGCCAATCGTGCCGCAATCTGTTTCGGCGTGAGAGCGTTTTCACACAGAGCTTCCACCAGTTTAAAAAAAAAAAAATGCCTTGACGGTCTGTCTTTTTGCTGATTAATCGAGTCATTAGCCGCGGTAATGATTTGCATCCTAGCAGACTCGGGCCAGCATGCGTGTTTAATCTTCATTAGAAAGAAGGCGGCTTTGAGCTAAAATTTAAAAAAAAAGATATGGATAAACATACTTTTTTTTTTTGTGCTCATGTCCCAAGAGACATCACTTGACAGAAGATCCGACTTCCTATTCGACAAAGACGGCATTTTCTCCTCGTCCTTTCTGGGAGGCATTTGGGTGAAAATGCAGTTTCATATAAAGAACAATATTTGCGGATCCGTCTGCATCAACTGAGCGCCGCCGTCCATCGGCTGCTCACCAACGTAAATATTTAGAAATGCGCACTCCATAACATCTGCTCTGCTTTGTGCACAGCGGCACCGATGATGCGCACGCTGAACTCCGGGGGAATAGAAGTGGCTCATCCGCTCATCGCAAAGCTCCGAATGCCACAAACAAATTGTCCCCGATGCGTTGGCGTGATGCAACGCAGATGGATTCAAACCGCACGGGACATCTTGGATGAATTTGCGCGGGGAATAGACAAGTGCCACTTGGTAGGATTCGCAGAGTATAAAACAGAGTCATACCGAAATAAAAATCTTGCAAAATGGAGGTCAAGTATCAAGAAATATGTTGGAGGAGAAAACAGTTCAGCACTTGGGATGAATTTAGAACACGCGTGCAAGAAATCGGTCACGTTTCGAGCGGATTCATTTGTAAACTCGATGTTGGCTGAAATACGGCCCCTTGCTAAAACTGCAGCGGTGGCTGACGCCAACGTCGTTGGAATTCCTCAAAAGCGAGCGCACGTTTTTGCCCGTTCCGAGTTAAGAAGCGACGCTACGCCGCCGTTTGGCTCGTTAACCCGCGCTGCCAACATGGTCTCATCAAAATGACAGCCGTGCAAGAGGCTCAAGCTGGTGGTCTTGCTTCGGTTTCAACGGCTCGACTTCACCGGCCCAAAAGCCAGAATGGGAACCTCCTCGTGTTCTCCGGATCAACTTGCAAGGAGACGCTCATGCGATATGAATGAGCGGCTCGACACTGACGAGTCACACATCTTCTCTTCTCGGCTGCCTTTGAAGAACTCTGCAATCTTTTGTTTTGGTTCATGGATTCATTGGGAAGAGAGATGAAAACCTCGTCTCCGGGGGATAGCTGATGAGATCAGAGAAACGAGCACACTTTTTCTCCCCCCCCGGCGTAGCAAGGATGCACTCCTGTGGCGAGAATGTCTCAAAGCCTTTCCAGGTTGAGCCAAAGCTACGGTTCACCAAAAGAGCAAACAAAGTCAGTGTGAGAGCTGCTCACTTGGCCAAAAATCTGTTCAAAGATATCTGGACAAACACACACACACACACACACACACACACACACACACACACACACACACACACACACACACACACACACACACACAAAAAA
>CAAKHF010016386.1:76637-88194 GCA_901007745.1 Hippocampus kuda
CCCCCCCCCCCCCCGCGGTCGCCGGTGACGTCGTGTGCACGACGTAAAGCTTTGCGGAAGGGCACAAACGTTTGCACTGTTTTCAACCGCAATTGGATTTGAGATATGAAGACACAGACGGATGGGCATCGGTCTGATTGCGATGCTTTCGGGAAGAAGAGCATTTCGGCGGCTTTTGGGCCGCAGTTGAGACGACGGCTGTCAGGAAAAACTCACGTCTTCATTTTCATGGAGTGAAATCAAGTCAGACTGCTTGTCGAATATGCTCCCACAAAAGAAAATGTTGAGGCAACAAACACCGGAAAGGTAGTGGAGGGTTTCATTCGTACAGCCCACATCCATTTCTTGGCTCACCTCACTCGCCTACTGATGGTCCAGCTTTTCCTAGCAGATTCCTTCAAAAACCGCCATCTTTTCAACCACCGGAAATGATTCCAAATGTGTGATGTTGACCAAAATTCATGCTGCTGTCCTGCATGTTTTCCAAGTCTCGCTGTTGCAACACACCTGATTCAAATGATCAGGTTCAACGTCAGGCTTCCGCAGAGCTTGCTGATGATCTGATCATTTCAATCAGGTGTGTCGCAACAGGGAGATTTAGAAAACGTGCAGGACAGCGGCGGCCCTCCAGGACCCAAGTTTGACACCTATGGATTCTAATGCTTTGCTTGATGATTAGTTTTAGTTTTTTTTGAAGATATGAAGTCTTTTGTCAAGTGCAAGGTTTAGAAAAAAAAATGCTTTTTCGAATTTAGTTTGGGTTTTTTCGTGAACTATAATATCCTTGCTGTGTTCCGTCCGTCACCATGCATACTTTCGATGATGAGCTAAGTTGCGACAGATATACACACACACATATTTTCACGTAGCATCCATTCCAGCGTTCGCTTGAAAGTTTCAAGGGCCCGGTTAATTTCCTGGCATCGCGGTCGCTCATGTTAAGGGAGCTTGTTGCTGCACGACTCTCTCTCTCTCTCTCTCTCTCTCTCTCTCTCTCTCACACTGGACAGTCGATTACTCAGACACTTGAGCGTCAATTAATTTCCTCCCCAACCGGCACACTCTCACTCGCACAGGCTGACAGACTGCAGGGGCCCAGATCGCAACCTCGGCCGTCCATTTTTTTCCCCTCAATGGCACGGCAAGCCCACACGCCTCTTCATGAAATTTACGAGAGGGCTGTTAACGCATCTTTGACACTTGACATTCTTTGCGCTTTTGACCATCGACCCGGTTACATATTGATAGGATAACCGCAGTGCAAAGGGATGAACTCTGAAACCCTTTGACGGTTCCTTTCTGTCTTTCTTTTTTTTTTCCCCTGGTGCAGAAGTTGTTTTTCAAGCCTCTGGATGTCATTTGGCCGAAACAAAATGCGCAGTGAATGAGCTCAAGGGGACGGATGGAAAATTCAGGGACTGCTCCTTCAATTTCCAACACTGCTTTGTTCCCATTGCAAGTGCTCGGTGACAGCTTCGCTACTTCACACTACAATCGTGAAACGACGATCCTTAAAATGTTCTAATCTTCACTGGACAGTGGCGATCACACACACTCTCAGATGAGCACTCGAGTGCCTCCCATCGGAACACGCTAGCATACGGCGATGATGTTTTCATAACCCGCTGTTGATGAGGTAAGAGTCTATAAAAGAAGCTTTCGACAACAGCTGCGGCGGGAATGAGACTGGCCGCCAAGTCCGCAACGGTGTCTCCTCCCCGTGAGCCTCTCGCGCGCCCCGCCGAGCCAAAAAAACGACGATGGAGACGCGTGAGCGTCGAGGCACGTGCTCGTCAACGTGGACGTTGAAGGGTGAGACAGGAGCCCATTTGAGTGCCTGCGTGTTCCTTGCGAACGAGCACCAAGGAAGGCGTGGTGGCTGAAATCATTTGTTGTCATTTGCCCCTGAACGCAACTTTCCAAAGAAAGTCACCCACTTCCATCACAGGCATTCGTGACTCGAGACTTTGACCTCAAGCAGTCTGAATTAGTAATGGGCTCATAAATGACCCTTTGCTAATGTTGAATAACAAGCCTAATGGCCTCCAGTTGAGACCCCTCCACAACAAATAAGGACATTTTTCAGGAAATCACGCTACAGTTGGCCAAATACACATTACTCACCCAAAATGTCATCATCAGCCCTCATGTATAAACTCCGCGTAGGTCACCGACTTGATTTTGAAAAGTTAATGGATCCAATTAACGTGGAGCTTCGGTGGCCGGAGGTTCTGCCAACATCTGCGTGTTGTTGCAGCTGTCGGCATGAAACATGACGAGTGGCTTTCTGTGTTTACGAGAGGACGGCGCTGAAGGAGCTCGGGGACGCTGCCGCGCCGTCGCTGCTGCCGCTTCATCACGGCGCAGCGGGGTCACTCGGGTTGATGGCGAATCCGTAATTGGCAAATATTACGTTAAGTCACACAAATATTTACACTTAAAAGTTTGCCCCTATGACGCAGAAGAGGTCACCAGAGGGTGTTTCATGAACAAGCTAACACCGTGCGTTCTGTGTGTGTGTGTGTGTGTGTGTGTGTGTGTGTGTGTGTGTCTCCGCTTCTTTTAGCAGCGCATTTTCCGCACTATAAGGCGCATCTAAAATCATTGCATTTCCTCAAAAGCCGACGGTGCGCCTTGTAATCCGATGCGCCTTATATACGGATCAATATTCTGATTTCTTGAACGTAGTATTTGAAATGTTCTGTAAAGGAATTTGTTACAGCTCCAGTGGTCCAGAAAGCTGTATATAAATAAAGCTGTATTGTATTGGACTGTACTGTATTCCCTTTAGCTAAGCTCCATCTCGTTATACATAGGTTCAAAGTGTTTATTTTGCAAAGCCATCGCTCTCTTCGTGCGTATCTGGGGTGGGTGTTCTTCTGGAAGACACTCTGGGGCAGGCATCCCAAGCCGAAGAAGAACAGGTGGACATTCCGATAAGCAGGCCTTCGCTTCTCTTACCATCGCGCCAAGCGAAGGAGGCGTGAACATTTTTACAGCTCCCCTGGGCTGTGCATGGTGGGCCTGTGCGAAAGCCGGTGGTGACAGGTCACCTTGGCGGAAAGCGGCGCCGTCCACTTGAGCGCAGCGGCCCTTTGCGCCACTTTGGATTTGTGTCTCGTCACGCAGCTTCGGAGATGATGCTGGAGTGAAATACACAAGCAGATACGTTTCAAAGTCCCAATTTCACGCAATTTATAACGTCAACTGCATTATAACGACCAGATGTTTCCCACAGAATAGTGAAAGGGCCTTCGTTGCGACGAAGCGCGGGAAGCTAACTGCCGCCGCGACCTTGTTTACAAAATGTCGAGCGCAGGATTCCCCTTCGTTGCTTAGCAGCGCACTTGATCGATTCGGTATGTTGGGGAAAATCAAGCGATTGTCTCCCCTCTCAAAGGCTGCGGGCGTATGGGCCACTGATATACACTACATAATGCACACCTGATTCAAGAAATTCCTCAGCAGGCTTTGTTCTATCCATTTTAAGAAGACACGGTGGCATGGAGATATTCAACAGCAGTATGGCAGAAACTCACTGGTGAAATTTGAAATGGGAACAACTTCAAATTGCTTGCAAAAGCAATTGCAACTTGCTTCTTTCGACCGCTTTAAGATGACGACCATTAAGTTGTCATCGGCGTGAGATTGTCAACGAGGAGTTGAACTGCACAAAGAAGCTGGACTAGATCAACACCAATATGGGGCGGGGGGGTGAATAAATAATAGTATCGGGCCCCAGTTAGGTGGGGTGACAGCAAGTCAAGTAGACAGGCTGGCCAGGCAACGTGGCAGACACAAGGGAGGAATGGCCGGACGAGGTGCCTGCATGGGAACTTTGCTCCAAGAGAACGACAGCTCGAGAAGTCAGACGCTGATAAAGCAGTCAGCAGCGACAATCTCGGAGCCCCAGCCAGCGGAGCGCCCGTCCGGCACAGATAACGTCCGACAGACCATCCATCAGTTTGGAGACGGGGAGTCCAAAGCAACTCGGTGCAACCCAGTCGATGACCGACGACTGTCGGAATGTGCCGCTTGACTCTCTTGCTCGCGACACAAACACCTTCGGAAGCCTCTTCGCACGCTTGCATATTGACTCTTACCGTAGGTCTCCCTTTTCGAGTCCTCGAATGAAATGAAATATTTCGGCTCTCTCGTACGCATCTGCACCCCCAGTCGTGAAGCATCGGCTTCATTGTGTTCATTGCCACCCTGCAAATTGACTCCCCCCCGCCTCAATCTCAAAGTGTCAAAATGGCAACAAGCAGAGAAGCGGCATTCCAGTCAAACAAAGGCATTCTCGGCACGCTTCGTGGCGCTTCTATAGAAAGGACGCGTCGCCGCTTCAAGACGAGCAGAAGCGACGTGCACTCGCACTGTTGCGACGCCGGCAGTGGAGCGCGTGTGAAGGACACGCCGTCAAAGAGCCTGACTCTTTCTGCGGCTGTCGGTGCCGCGCCTCGTCTGCATCCAAACGCTTCGTGGCGTCGGGCGGAAACGCTTCCGACGACACGTCAGGAGAGGATTGCGCGGGCCAGCGAGGCTCGCAGACAAAACAAGGCGACAGAAATTGTGGACGGCAAAGTTTCTTTTGGAAGTGTTTCGGCAACAGCGACGCGCGAAAGCAAAGCCAACGGAGGGCGAGCGTGCAATTTGTGAATTCATCGTCCACACTGTGGAAAACGTCAAAGTGCTCTCAGAAGGTTGGGGGGGGGGGGAGGAGGACAAAAACATCACGCCTACATAGATTTATATGAGTCAGACTTCAGTCTAATTCCGTTGATGCAAGTTCCCCCCTTCGGGCTACTTGTTGTGGAAAAGTGCGGACTTGCAGCCGATGCTTTTGTGTATGTGTCAAAAAGTCGTGCGTTTCGCGTGTGTGACGGAGGTAGCCGAGGCTTCAGCTGTTTCTCATCAGCGGGACTTCAGGCTTCCAAGGAGACCCCCGAGGGGCACCCGCGCTTGTGCTGTATGAGCAAAAGTACGCCGTGCAGTTATTTCCCCCAAGTCATATAAAAGGGAATGAGAAGGAAAAAAAAAAAAAGGCCTCCAACAAACGCAGTCAAGACCTGTCTTGACCCGTCGGCGCGCTCGCTCATGAATCACTCCCTCATTGCTGCACGGGGAATAATGCATTGAGAGAGTTTGCAACCTTGTGTCAGCTTGAAAGTCACGGAAGATGCCCCTGGCAGAGGATCACAGCCAAACCTTCTCCCATCTAAATTGGCTTTCGGTTTGCTGCCAAGCACGGCCGCAGCCAGCTCTGACTTCCAAGGCGGGGTCACTTCACTCCTACTTTGAGGCCGTATTGCATACGGATGGGTCGCCATCTGCGCGAAGTGACAAATGTGACGCCCCCAGTTTGCGAACGGTCTTCCCCTCGGCTCAACCTCGGATGTCTTACTTCAGCTTCGACAAGGTCAAAAGGACAAGTACAGTGGCCCCAAAGGGCGGCAATTGTGTTCAAGAGGTCCATTGTCACGGTTTTAACTGGTTGGGAGTTTTTAGGAATCCATCATCCGCCGAACACTGTTTCGGAATGAAGGAATGAGTAACGCATGCCTTTCCAAATGTTTTTTTTGTTTGTTTTTATCCATCCTGTGCAGTTGGATTCTACTGATAGACACGTTATGAGTAAGCTGACATGCTTGTCGCCACCTTCGATGGTAGCAGTAGTAGCGCCTCCCGCTTTACCTGGCTGGAAACTTAAGTCAGCCGAGATTGGCTCCAGCTGCCCCCGTCGTCCCGAAGAGAGAAATCGCTACAGCAGATGGAACAAAAGTTCAAGGGAACTTCAAACTATCAACAGGATGCAATACTTTCTCTGCATATGTACCAAAGTCTCGAGAGAAAACCTTCTCTCTCTCTCTCTCTCTCTCTCTCTCTCTTCCAGAGCTTGTTTCAAATGCTGCCAAGTGAGCTTGCGATATCAAAGGTGGCTTCCTTGGTGTGTGTCCAAAAGCCAGCAGGTCCGCGGCTCATCTGGCCGCTCGGGAACATCTGTCAGTGACGAGCACTGAGCCCAATCCAATCTGACCACGGCACACCGCTGGTCGGATTAAACTGCCGTCAGCAAGATGAAACCTAAACGTCTTTCGACATTCCATCGTGATAGGATAAAACACAATGTCCTAATGGCAACAAATGGGATTACGAGGAGAAAGGGCAGAGCCGGTAGCATCCGTTTATGTTACGCACGATGAGCGCAAATGCGAGAGGGGAGCATGTCGGCCGACTGACACCGTGAACGATGGAAATACAAACGTGTTTCATCGCAGAGCCGCTTGCTGGGCTGCGGCCAAACAAAGCAAGCAAACAAGGAGTCGCTCGCTTGAAAAGAAAAGCAAAAACGAGGCAAGACAAGAAACGTGTTGAATCATTTGCACAAGTAGCACCCAAAAGTGATCAAGTGAAAGCATGAAAATACGAGCAGAGTTTGCACAGCCTGCCCACGTAAACATGAGCAGTTTCGTCACGACTTACGAGCCGGCAGCCGCCGCATGAAAGCAGCAATCAATCGCATCTTCTTTTGACCAGTCCCGATTGCAAGTAGCAGTGAAGCTAATGCCGGATGTCGCATCCGAACTAAAAAAAAAAAAACATTATGTTTACATTATAAGGCGTATTTGTTATTCCTGATTCGTCCATTTCTACATTTGTTGTACAGGAGAATAACACTGTTTGAAATGAATGAAAAAAAAATTGACGTTAATAAAATGTTGAATGACTCTAGAATGATCTTTGTTGTCAGTCCCAGTGCTTTAAAACAGGCAATTTAAAAGCAATGAGGAAAAAATGGTGGCCGGTCCGCAAACAGGGTGTGCACTTTGTCTCAGCTGGTCCGTGACACAAAAAAGGTTGGGGGGGCCGCTGCTTCAGAGAACATGGAAGTCACTTTAGGACAGTGAAGGGCATCATCTCAAGGTCTGGTGCATGGCTGCGATGACCACTACGTCACATATGGACTCCATACTTCCTTCTCATCGTGCATACCAAGTATAATACCGCGCTCATGAAATTGCCCTACCTACGCCAACTTTTCTTTCAAATGTACAGTACACAAATCCAACATGGATTAAAAAAAGTGGATTACATTGAATTTATGTTAAACGCGCCGACTGATAAGTAGTCAATCTATATGTAAATATGAGGTACCCTGGGAAAATGCATTAAGCGCCCAGTTCGATCAGAGGCCCAGGAGCTGAAGTTGTGATTTTTAATGGAATCTGCTTGGAGGACGCCGAGTGTTGTGGCCGAGGCTGCAAAGTACGAAAGCTTTCACAAGGGAGAACGCCGGATAACGGACTACATGAAAGATTACTCTCACCAAGTGCAAATGCAGTTATTGCATTTTGGAGGTCACAGTAGCTTTTCTGCACGACCGCGTTTGCACGAGACGCGACAAAGTCAAGGTTGCCTAAAAAGAAACGGAACTTTTGATTGGCCACTCTCGCCGTGTTCTGGAAAAGATCAGAAAGGACGAATGAAAGCCTTGAGTAATGGTAAATCCAAACGGCAAACATTGTTTTTAATAATGCGATTTTGTTGGCACTGTTTGCTTTTAACTCAACAAGATGTTGTACAGTTCTGACTGTCAGTTGGTGTCGATATGCGCGCACACGCACATACACACTCACGCACACTCGTAGCGAGCGTCTATGAATTGCTGCAAATAATATCCGGTGGTAAACTTGAGTTCATGTAAAAATTTATATTGGCATAGCAGCTCCCCGAACTGTGTCCTGATGATGATTTTGTACTTTGCATCGTAATCTGTATCAGCAGTAAGAATTTGAGCCGGACCAATCAGAAGAAACAGTCCAGATGTGAAAGGTGTGAAACACGCATTAGATAATGAGCACATTTGGAATGGACCGTAGCGACATTCATGACATGTCACACTTTCAGGTCACTCAACGACCCGCTTGCCACACAGATCCTTGCGGCATACTTGGAACCACTCGGTAATCCCCTGCGGTCACTGCAACAGCAAACCACACGCGCTCTCACACAAGCCGCAAGGCAACACCCGATGGAAGTCGTCGGGAAACACCTCGAGCTGTCCACAAGTCCAATGTTGACCTTACCGCAAATGGCGGCAGCTGTTCGTTAAGAAATGAGATTAATTCAACGCTGGAGTTGCTGGCCCAGCTGGCCCACTCGTACTACATACACTGCATTATAAGCCTTTGTGGTTGCGGTGGTAAGAACGTAGTTCGGTTCATTGCTCCCACATTCACAGTACAGTCCCTCTGTGCCTTTACATATACGTGTTACATTTCGAGTACATTTATCACCCATCCCCCCCACACACATATACACACATAATCAGTCATGCACTTACGGAATGCTCTAAAATGATAGTTGAAATAATTGTGTAAAATTAAGCTCTACATTACAAATGACCTGCATGCTTTAGACTAATGTCACGACGTAAGTGAGCATCAATTAGAAAACAAGTTGGAAGGCAGTGAGACGAACTTGTGCTCAGCACATCTGCCTCACTTCTGAGGTTCTGTTTGAATCGCAGCTTCCTATTATGCGGAATTCGCATGGTGTCCGTGTGCTTGCGTGGGTTTTCTCTCGATACTCCACTTTTATCGCGCAGTCCAAAATAAACATCCCCCCCAAAAATAAAAAAATAAAAAATAAAAATCAAGACTCTAAATTGTCCATGGGCGTGAACGCAAGTGTGAGTGAGTATTTACTGTAGGTGCTTGCGTTGTTGGTAAGCAACCATTTCGACAGTGTCAACAGAGGGTCCAGCTCAACCCCGACGCGAATGAGGGACCCAATCCAACAGAAAGATTTTCATTTATATTTGTAGCAACATTGCGCGCAAAGTACAATCTCATTATGGTCCTCTGCTGCTCCCTAGTGGAGAGACGTTTAATACACCTAACCAGACAAACTTGTGGAAACCCTTTTAAAAAAAACCCAAAATTTATTAGCAATCACAAGGAAAGAATGCATGACATATTCAGGGAGCATTTGTTGGAATAAAAACGCCCGCTTCTTATTTACAAAGTCCGCAATTGAACGTGAATAATGTTAGCACATGCGCATACAAATTGCTGTAATTTACACAAGCTTTTTATTCTTCCATCTTACTCAGTCACTCGACTTCACAGCCCATCACTTCTGCTGCGGTTGCAAAACTTGATTATTAGTATTCGGCTCATCGCCAATAGACACGAGACAATATGACGACAAAGGAGCGGATGCTGAGTGCACAGACGAGATGACCAATTGAACAAACGCCATCCGGGCTGTTATCGGAATTCGCAACCAACTGGCTAGCATGGAGCAGATTCACATACATGGTTCAAGCGTCACTTTTAAAAAAAAGGGAGAAACGTGTCCTGCCACCGAGAGGAAATGGAATGACAACCGGTCAGTCTTTTGCGACATTTACAGACATCAAGACTCCAAATGATCATCTAACGCTTTTGCACTCTGCTTGACTTAGTGATTGATTTTGATGAAGACTAGCTTTCAGTTACTCCACCTAAACAAAATGAGAACTATAAAACCAGCTATTTGGGCACACCCATATTACCTCCAGAATATTACAGAAAAAAAACCCTGTGAAGTGTCCTTCACGTTTAAAGCTACACAAAAGGCAAGAGGTGTTCAAACCCATCAACGGACCGACATGTCACACCTTCTCAATTTGTTTGCATCGTGTGGCGTCAACTGAGGGCCGCGATGTCTTCCCGCTGAGGTTACAAGGTGGTTATCATCCATCGGATTTACAGGAGATGATTGTTGAGTAATCAAGGAATTTACATTGATCTGTCACGATTTCATAACAGCGTGCTAGACGTAGCCTCGGGCAACGACCGTCTAATTAGAGCTCTCGCTCAGCCAAAAGGCACTTAAAACTCTGCGGGGCTTTTTCTGCCTCCGACAGCAGCAGGCAAGCGCTCGTTCCTTTAACTTCCACTCATCTTTGTACAAACTTGAATTCAAACCTTGTAGCAAATGAGGCACAGCAAATTACGGTGACGACGCTAAGAGTTCATTGGCGATGAAAGGCATGAGCACAATCCTCATTTGGCAAACGCTGATCAAAACCGCCATGGCACTATAAACACCGAACACGCAGTCATTTGTTAAGCTGTTTGGGGAATGATGAGAACAAAATACTGCGGTGCCATTTGACTACCGCGTAGTGGCGAACGGCCACAAGGACGAGCAGTGAGGCGTGATGGGCATGAACAATCCACCTTCTCGCACCGATAACGTTTCAGGACACCAAAGAAGAGTTGCTGGAACAGTGCTGTACATTAGACGACACAGCTACGGCAGTAGCGACCGGTGGCGCGGGCGCGGCGTGCGGCGGTAGTAGGCGGAAGGAGCTGAAGTACTTCACAGAGGCAGTTGGAGGGATGACTGTGGATGATTCAGAAGTGTTCGGGGCTCGGGCCACGCGCAAGTTCCACTTTCAGCTTCTCCGTGACTTTGAGTGCTGGATGAGCCACTGCAACGTGATATCTGCCAAGGGGGGATATATTCGTCGTCACCGCCGTCCGATACGACACGCGCAAGAAATGAGTGAAAGCGATTTGACGGCATGACGTACGTACCTATGTTGTCTTTCTCTTTGCAGGATACCGAGTAGCAGCAGATTTCCCGATCCTGGATGGCTGACAGGTTCCTTGATGAATGAAAGCAGTCAAGATGAAATCCCGTCATCAACTGCAAGCCAAGTCAAATTTACTTACATAGCCCTCAAAGGGCTTCACATGCCCACAGGTGACAAATAGTCACGACATTCCCTAATCTTAACCCCCCAGGATGAAAAGGACCCCCACCCCCCCAAAAAAAAAATCATTGTGGGTGCCTCACATCTTTTCAATGAGCTGCTTCTCATCCAGCGCGTTGGCTAGGTCTCGTTTGTTGCCGAGCACTAGAATCTGAAAAAACAACAATGGCAAAGGCTGAGTCATCTCTCGCATGCCAACAAGTCAATGGATTTTTTTTCTTCAACTACCCCATGAATCAGCACAGTCTCCTTTTCTCTGAAAAAAAAAAAAAAACCCAAAACACTTTTGTGGGTGCCGTGTATGCCACGGCTACGCAATTGGCCAAATACGAGCTTGTCTTTCATACCATCTTGAGTGTCAAGTGTACACTGACATACCGGAATCCCTTGGAGTTGTGGTTTGTCCAACAAGTTGTGCAGTTCATTTCGGGATGCTTCTATCTTATCTCGATCTGCTGCATCCACCATGTACCTGTAAAAGTAAAAATAAATAAAAATACAGTGGTGCCTTGAGATAGCAATAAATGTGGTTACAATAATGTTCAAAATAATCATGACCCCCCCTCAAAAAAAATATATATATATATATATATATATATATATATATATATATATATATATATATATATATATATATATATATATATATATATATATATATATATACATATATATTTTACACCAACAAAACGTCACTTTCTCCCGATTCCGTGACAATGACGTCACTGACAGGCACCCCGAAACCAGACTTCATTTTCCACGCCCACTTTTACTCGACACAAGCATTGA
>CAAKHF010016386.1:107954-133405 GCA_901007745.1 Hippocampus kuda
TTCCTTTTATCACCCCCCCCCCCCCCCCCCCGTATTGCATGATGCTTCATTTCGGCACATATTGAAATGAAAATATGGACTTGACTAACATTCCGGATTCTGAAAACCAGCCAAGAGCGCCCTTAGGCTACGTTAGCCACATTTGTAACGGGCAGAAGCAAAGACTTTTATAATTGAATCGTGGAGCCATGATTTCAGACTCGAATAATGATTCACGAGTCACGACCCAACTACCATCCTCATCACTGAAGTCCCAAGGCCAGAAACAAGTTGTTCTGTGCTTCAACTAGCATCCCAAGGTTGTAGCTCGATTTATCGAAAAGTATGCCCAAGAACCTCATCTGACCAATCTATCAAGACAGATAATATTGCAGCAGACAAGGGGAACCCCACCGGGTTTGAATTTTTCGACATACACGACTGAGTCGATGCTGGCTTTCACATCTGCAATAAAAACGGGGGCACTGAGTGATGACGAGTCATCATTTGATGTTGCGTACGTGACGCTTCACCCTGACTACTCCACGACTGACGTCAAATGAAGTCACTGTCAGAGTTGTCCGTTTCCCGATGCGTTTTTCTTTTCATTTCATCACTGAATAGAGACAGGATCTGATGCTGCATGCACAAACACTGGAAATTATTATTGTGCAAATTTTCTATTTTGATTACAATTTCCAATAGAACGTAAATATGATTGAAGTTTACAGGCACTTTACTTTCTCGGCGTTATATGCAGCCATTGTGTTTTTCTACTTTTGTATGCACACATTAGTGATGTGCAAATATTTATGTTGATACGATTCATTGCTAAAAAAACAAACACAAAAACGACATGCCGCCTATGGTTCCATGGCAGGGTTCATATTTTGATTAAAATTGTCAAATTGGACCCCTTTTCTAGGCTGGCCGCGAGTCGGAGATGGCGTGCTATCCGGGCACATCAGCCATGGCTCTTCTGGCGGCACGCAATTGTGCCGGATTTCACCGCTCAACAGTCTGTGCAAAACTTCAGTGCAGCCAGGAAGTCCTTCCGCTACATCTGCGATCATCATGATAACCATGATAACAATTGGCACAACAAATCATTGGGGGGGGTGTCTTAAGCACTAGAGCTCGAACGAGAGCCAATTTTTGGTGGTGGAAAAAGAAAGATCTGGTGCTCACCTGGGCACTGGCCGGGAACTAGCACTAGCGCAAGCAGAAGCGTGGCGGAAAAGGGCTTCTTGAAATCTCACTGGGTAAAGAAATATTCCCATTGCTAACATGGTGAAAGTTACAGTGGCCAATGTGACTGTTTCTGAAGGCTCTGAGCAGTTTAGATTGTCAGTGGATGAAAAAAAAAGAAATCCAGCATATGCGTACTGGAAACTTGGTTCTAAAAGGAAAACATGACCATCTTTATAACATGGACAGAGCTGTTAAGTTATCCCTTTAACCAGTTGGTTTGCAACAGTTAGCAAATACAAAGTACAGGTAATCAAACCATCTACTCTTAAAAAAACAACAACAACATATTAACACAAGATGTGCCAGCTCTCCACACTTGTTCAAGTTGTTGTTAATAATGCCCCCATTTTGGTTCAGCAGGGTGTGAGGTTAATAGGGGCCAGGTTGGGGGTTAATCCCAAATCAGGTGGTTACTCACAAGACTGAGAAAAACACGTCAGACAAAAGACAAGGAAGCGAGCAAGATGGGGTCCGATGAGGTGAGCAATAACTTTCAAGTCATTTTCCGCCTGGATTGCTTTTGGTGTCAGCTTCATCAAACAATCGTGACCCAAAAATGTGAACTCGATGAATATTTCTTCATATGCCAGGTGAAACCTTGCATGATTTTCGTAATGCCAAAAATACTGAAAATTGAACATTATAACATCCATTCAGTACATCCATTTTTGGCGGCTTTCTATTCAACGTTTTTCTAGACCGTATCGCCAGTATTTCAGCCATGAGAGGATTTCATATTGAAATTTGAATGTGTCATGTCGACGATTGTGTTCTCGGGTTAACCATGGAGTCTTTCCGTAATTTTCGGCTAAACATCCAAATTCATCTTTTCAGATTTAAAACTGGGAGGAGTCGCCCACATATTGTTTTGGTTTTTGGCTGGGTATCCTGGAAAATAGGTCTTCAAAGTGTGTCAGAAAAATCCAGGACGGGCGGAACCAATGAGATATTTCAAACACAGACCGCAAATGACGAGCTTTTCCCTTCAGTGTAGGCCAGACGATCAACTGGCACATCTCCAAAGAGGTCCTGCGGCGTTTGCTTTGTTCAGTGCGCGAGAAGAGGTCAAGCGTTGTGTACGCAACTGCTTCATCGCGACAATGCGCCTGCTCACAATGCCCTGAGCATCTGACAGTTCCTCGCCGAGGAGGACATCACTGTTCTGGAGCAACTTCCCGCATTAATTTGACCTGGCTCTGTGTGATTTCCCCCCACCCTCTCTTAGAAGACCCGTTTTGAAGGCGTGGTCGACATCATCATGGCCCCATTGATGGACGCTGCATAGCATTGTGGAAGAATTCATCCAGGGGCACAGAAAGCTGGCAAAGTGGGTTCGACTCCGGAGTGCAAAAACTTGTCGTTTGGCTTTGAAATTGATCAGTCAAATTTTTCGTGATGTGCGGGTGTGCCTGCGTGCGTGTTGGCCAGCTACCAGGGGGGATTAAGCGATGTATGCCCGAGGCAGAGGGTCTGGATGTTAAATCTCTCTTCACAAAGCCGAGTCATGCAATAAGACTTCGGAAGAATTCGAGGGGACGGGATTACATCATTGCTGATTTGGGCCATTGTGATACTTGTGCAGTCAAACCAAAACTGCTGGCGACGACTCCTTTGAAAGTTGTTGCTTAAAATGCTGCGAATCACAGCTGGAATTTGGAACACAGTCGACTCGTCTCAGAGCATTTGAAGTGCATCGCAGTCACCTCACCCTGATCATTTCGGCCACGTAGCTCTCCGGGCCAGTGTACTCGGTGGAATCCTTGACCTTGACCAGCACGATGAAGAAGAGGTAGTGCCACATGTTGTGTTCAACTTTGATGTGCTCCTCGAACGTCACCGTCTTATTGTCAAATTTATCTCTCTCCAGACCTGAAACAAGAAAGGACAAATGACACGCGTCGGTGTCACCCTCACGACGTGTTCTCTTGAAAACCTCTTTCACTATTATTTCCTTTACGCTAACTTGCGGCGATGTGATGCAATTGTGCTCGTGACCTCAGTGAAAAAAGGGCACAAAAATAGGAGGAAGTATGATCATGAGGGCTGGAGAGACAAAGACTCAGAGCAGTCATTTGCTCAAAACAAAACAAAACAAAAAAAACAAACAAATAATGTGCACTGTTTGTGGCACTAGGTTACGGCGGATGTGTCGCACTCTAAGCGGTTATTAGCCTCGTCAAATATCAAGAGGTTGCGCTTATAAAGTCAACAATTAAGACTTTTGTGATGCAAGAGCACCATCGGATGAGACAACAGGTCAATAGAGCAATAAGATAAGATAAGAAAACCTTTATTAGTCTCACAATGGAGAAATTCCCAATAGTTAGGGAAGAAAAAAAAAAGAAAGACTTTTGTCTTCTATACTGCGCCTCCTCCCCGCCAGCACCTGACGTGACTAAGCAGTCGTTCTGGGAAGGCGGAGGCGTCGCATTGTTTACACTACCCAGAAACGCAGCCCATTTCTAAACAGTCGTGATGCTGCATCACCTCGGCGCTCTGGTGCAGCACACAAACGTTCCAATGTAGAGCTAAAGCTACTTCCACTTCTACGAACACGACAGTAAATTTGGAAGGAGCGGAAGCAGCATTCTCAAAATCACAAGTAGTGGGCACTTACTTTGCTGGCCACATATAGTGGATATTAAAAGTCGATAATTCAAATGCCAGGTTTTGGGATGTGAAATAAAACAAAGAGATCAACACTTTTGCCACTGTTAATGTGAGCTATCCCCCGTGGTTGAGAATGTGGTTGTGCACCCTCTTTCAACAGAGGACGTGACTTTGAGAACATTTTGTGGACCCCCCCCCCCCCCCCCAATACTCACACACACAAACTTTTTAAAATTTTCCACCCATCCATTTTCAGATCCACGTATCCTCAACAAGGGTCACGGGGCGTGCCGTAGCCTATCCCAGCTGCCTTGGGGCAGTAGGCGGGGTCACTTTCAACGGGTTGACAGCCCATCAACAACCATTTGCACTCACGCGCACACTTATGGACAACTTCAGAGTGTTCAATCAGCCTGCTATGCATGTTTTTGGAATGTGGGAGGGGAGGAAACTGGAGTACCCGGGGAAAACCCACGCAGGCATGGAAGGGGAGAACATGCAAAATCTACACGGGACGGCCAGATCCGGAATCCGAACCTATACCTCCGCACAGTGAGGCGGATGTGCAAACCGGTCATTCACCATGGCGCCTAAGGTGTATTTTATTAACCCTGAATAAAATTGGGATGTTCTAGTCGACTTTTCCTTTTCCTATTTGGATTTCCATGTTGCAGCACAAGCCAATATCTGCCAAGAGCTTTCATAGCATCAGTCAGGAGAAGGCTACAAAATAACTTGCAAGACATTGAACCTACTGTACGGCCCCACGGAAAACAGCAAAGACAGTCATCCCCGAGTGGAAAGATGGACTGATGAAACCAAGGTAGATTTTCTTTTTTTGAGCTCTCATTTAAAAAACTGTCCACTATCTTGGTGTCAGTTTTATACATAAAAAACTTAAACAGGGGTGTGTGGACTTTTTATACCCACTGTGCATATAGAAAGGATTAGACAAAGCGACAACCAACGCGTCTCATCAAGAAGGCGGTTGGGGCTGATTCTCACCACAAATAAAACATGTCGTCTTGAGGATTTCCTCTTTCTTTTGCTTCTCACTCCTCAGGTCGGCAAACGTGTCGATGATGACGCCAAAGATGAGGTTAAGAACGATGATGATCACCATGAAGAAGAACAGCAGGTCATAAATGACCCGGGCTGCAAAGAGCGGCTCCTGGCAAACCCAAGACAAGAAGCAATTGTGGCTGCGGTCAGAGACGCTATTCCCAAACGTTTCACGCGTTTCACCTTCACTCTACTTGCACACATCGAACGGATTGTTGCTCTTTTGTACGGAACATTTGCATGCGGCTGGATACCGAGTCATGCATAATGGAAATCAAAGCATTTTAGCCCGAGTCAAAAACAGCAAAGCGACTCGCCGATGGTAATTACGATTTGTGATGAGTGGCCTGGTTCTGGGGCCGTGCTGTAGCTGTAAATAGCCAATGAAGGAACACTTGGACGATGCCTTGATTTTAAAGAACATCAATTTGTACGTCAAACGTGTTCCAGTCCGGCTACATCGACGAGGAGATCGTCTTAAGTCATCGCTTCCATTTTTAGCCTTCTTTAAAATAGACCATATGATTTTCATTGGATATTTACGGACCAATTTCTTTATCTCGCTACGGAGTTAAGAGAGGATGTCTGGAAGTACACCGTCAACAAAAGACAATCGGATTGATTTTGTTCCCTTCCGTACCTCTTTGGAGGGCTTGCGCAGTACGTCCCCAACACCTCCTCCGCTCCGAAGGCCGTGGCTCAATACCGTCACGATGCACATGAGTAAGGAATCGCATGTTCTTTCTTTGTCCTCGATCACCACTGCGGACGGCTGGACAGCAAGGGAAGAAGCTACGGACGGCAAGTCAACAGAAAAATGCACACAAGTAAAAAGGACGACTTTGACAGCCGACATGATTAGCTTTGAATGACATCGGGGTCTTTGACGTCACGGCGCTTCTGAGAATTCCCCAAAAGTACACACAAGTCACCAACGCCCGTAGTTAGCACGGACGGCCGTGATGTGAAGCGAATACAAGAAAGAGTTGTGCCACCAGCACTCGGGCAATTAGGTG
Organism: Hippocampus kuda; assembly: GCA_901007745.1. Classification (NCBI taxonomy): domain Eukaryota; kingdom Metazoa; phylum Chordata; class Actinopteri; order Syngnathiformes; family Syngnathidae; genus Hippocampus; species Hippocampus kuda. The sequence goes on from CAAKHF010016386.1 coordinate 113,873, forward strand.
ACTTTGAAGGTTGCACGTACGTTCCTCACCCAGTGGAAGCTTTTCCCACCAAGTCGGTTTGTCAGCACCTGTTCTTTGAGGCCAGAGGCGCTCCACGCCATCACAGAGTGCTTGTGCCTAAAGGTCATCAACACCTGACCCGCAAAGACCGTGCCCCCGTTTAATCTCTCAACCTTAATTCTCCTGAGATAACAACGAGCCTTGCCATTTCACCCGACATCCTCAAAAGCCCTCAACCGATATGGCCAGTTGAAATCTGACCACCGGTCTGACCAGATTTACTGCCAAAGAGGATGAAATCATCTTTGTCTAAATCAGGTCAGTCTGCGAGAGACTAAAGGCCATGAGATGACACATAAGAGTGTGCACAATTGCACGCACGAAAAAAAAAAATCTGCCTTGTTCACCCAACCAATGTGCTGTGATTTTTTAAATGTATTATTTTGTCCGACTTACGAGATTCTGACGAACAGTTTTCTCCATTTTCTTTTTGGCACGCTCCACCTGAGAAGAACTGTCCCATAATAGTGGCCCCGAGTTCTGGAAGGAATCAAGGCAAAGTAAGTGCAAAAGATGATCTTCAAATTTTCGCTGTCAAGTATCGTATTTTTACAAGAGCGCAGGCAACCTCGTGCATTTTTATTTCTTCTTTTTTTTTTCAATGCTAAATGGAACCTCTTAAGTGACCGTAAATGCCCCTCAGCTTGTAAAAGTTGGCATTCAACATTGTGCGAAAAGGACACCCAAAAATCGGAGACTCGACATGGTCATGCGTGACCTTAGCAAATCCCGCAAGACTGAAGCTCAACTCCTTTTTTCTTTTTGTGTGACCTTCCACAAACAATCGGGTACCGGTCATCACGTTGGAGAACAATGAGATGACAACTATCGAAACAGACACAAAGGCAACACATTGTGATGCGGGAAAGTGGCGGACACACGTCTGTCCCGGCCGCTCAGTACCGTACGACGTAGCTGAGGCGACAACAAGAAGACAACGTCGACAGTACATCGTCAAGGCAAACCAAAGAAGCGCTCATCCCGTGCCGAGGCCTACCCAGGGATTTGTTGGGTATCCTGTCAACAGCTAAAATGAAATCATCTTTGAAGAAGATGTAGCCCACAATGGAGAAGAGGTAGACGAGGATCAGCGCCAGCACCGCCGTCAGCACGATGGAGCGGCCGTTGCGAGTCACGCTCTTGATCACATTCAGCAAGGTCTCTTCTCTGTAAATCAGATCGAAGAGCTGGAAAGAGAACACGGGAATTGTTTTCAAAGTGCACAGCGGGGCCTTGCACCACGTTCGCGCTCGTGTGCGTTCACCCACGAGCAGGCTGTAGAAGAAGACGTGGACAAAGACCCCCAGGGTGCAGATAATCAGGTAGAGCAGGTGGTAGAGGAACTCCACGTCGGTGATCATGGCTCCGTAGCCCCGCGTGAATGTTCCACGGTTGCCGACGAAGCTCGTCAGGAAGACGACTTTGTTGCACAACTGACAACACGACAACGGCGGTGATTTAAAAGCGGAAATACCGGACAGGTATCGGCGGAGACTCCCGCTTACATTAAAGCCGCCCAGGAGAAGCAACGTGGGCTCCAGGCCGACGGAGAAGATGAGCCGCAAGATCGTGGAGGCAATGAGCGCCCGGATGCCGTGCGGCTGAGGCAGAACGATGACAATAGCGAGAGAAACCAGCATGGCCAGCCACAGCAGGGTAGAGAGATGAGGTTCCAGCGTTCCTGAGGACGAGGAAAGCCAGCCGTCATGGGAAATGAGTCGCCACGTCACATGGACCCTCACAAAAACATTTTACATGTATGGACTTTGCATTAACACGGGCGTGGCATTAGCGTGGTGCCTACTAAGGAGACTAAGATGTTGTTTTACTTTATTTGTTTCCATTTTTAGATCGTAGCCCCGCGATGAAGACAAACCCCAATGCACTGCACTATTCTGAAAGGATCCCAGTGAACATTGGCTATGCCTGAATTGAGAGAAGGTAGGAATCTGTTTGGGAGTATTTTGAGAATCCCCCGAGTGACGCTCAGTGTACAAAATGTTTTTTGTTTTGTTTTCGGTTTTCACTTCAAGCCCCATTTTAGCAGCGCATTCTGATTTTAACCACGAGGTGAAATGGCAGGAAGACATTCAGATCTACGACAGGCCAGTCCAATTGGCCCCACTTGCCACTGGAAGCCTCCTCCTCGCCTCTGCGCTCAGATCCAAGCAAGGCGCGCTTGTTACATAACCCGGCTGGCTAAAAATATACTTGGCTCCAGCTGAATTCATCGGGAGGGACCGGGGGGCTGCGGCACTGTAGCCTGCCACCCTGGCGCTCGGACTTGGCGACAAAAGCAGACGGAGAAGGTTGGACGTCACGCACATCCTGTCTGAGAGCGTTCATTTCTTCTTCTTGCTTACGCCGCAGCAAAAAGAATCTGCAGCTCAACCCAAAATAGCGTTTCCGGAGCTAATTCTCAACTTATCTATCGTCGATGTTAGATTGTGCGAAGTGCGATGATCACCAATTAATTCCTGCAACAGATGTCTCGTTTTGGGAACAAGCATCACTTTGACAGCATTACAAAGTAATTGTTCAGTCATGGGATGAAGCCTCAAGCTTTCGGGACCTTTGACACTAATGACCACATGACGCTTCTCAAGCTACTCTGACGACCTCTTTAGCCCTGAGAGGAAGTTCCAACAAAGGGGATCTCACCGTTCAACCCCAGATCTGAACAATTGAAAGTTCATGACCGTCACAATGCGAGTCTTCTCTCTGCTCTGGAACAATAGAAGCCTTAACGGCCGGGCCGTCGTTTTGCACATGCCCACAACGATGATTCTATTCACGGAGAACCAGATACTTTTGAATTTACTTTTTTTGCACAGATTCTTTTGTTTCAGGATATCTGCTTTAGGGAAGCCACCAAGGGCTTGCTATCCAGGGTTCGATGCAAAAGTATTTTCAACTGGATGCCTCTATATTGACCATAGCAGGAAGCGTAAAATTTGGGAAGAACCACGACCGCAAAAACAACAAAAAACAGTCATGTGGCCTTGTGGGTATAAATTAACTTGATGTTGGAACGTCTACATCGCCTTTCAAAAGTGGTGGAAATGCCACTTCCATTATTTTTGTTGGAGACCGAAAGGATTGTTTCATCGAGAGATCAACATTTGCGCTTTTCTTTTTTACATCTGATACACAACCTTAAAGATGGCAGATTTTCCAGCAAAGAGACAGAAAACATTGTGCAATTTAAAAAAAAAAAGATAAAACCAAACTCCTTCATCCATTCTGTAAGTTGTGACTTTTGGGGCACAGCTCACATGATTTATTTGGCGCAGTTTGGGCTTTTCATTTTTTTTTTTTTTTTTACACCAGATGACATTCCTGACACATCCCTCCTATTTATTTAAATTTTCTTCCCGGGCTCAGCAGCGTAAGGGTATTGGGGCACTGGTGAGATATCAAACCTGGACTGTCTGCATGAAAGGCAGCATGACCAAAACGTTCATTAGGGAAAAGAAGAGGAAGATTTTGAGTGTGGCCAAGTCAGTCTCTTAGGAAATGTATTTTACTTGCAACCCAGTCATGCGCAGTCACGGTTTCATTGATCCAAGTACACTAACTGGCGTTGGCTGTCGACAACTGACAACTGATTGCTCTGACTGGTTGTGAGCTCGGGAATCAGCCCGCTAAATAGAAGTAGACCATGAGATAGGACACAGAAGCTAATCAACAACCAAGAAAATGGCAATTTCAAGGAAATGAAGCTCAGAAAAGTTTTGTTTTTTACTTCTAGACTTGTTCTTGCTTGTATTTATCAATCTGTTGGGTACAGTTCTGTAAAGTTGTGCATTTCGTACTTTTTGTACCGGTTTTAAATTTTGTTGCACGTTGACCTTGAGTGCCCTGAAAAATGCCTATCAATCAGAGTTATTCTCACTATGATGACTCGGATTATTATTACTTAGTTGATGAAACCTTAAGTATGGCTGGCACTCCTCAAAATAGCCATCTGATTGGTTAACCCGACCGCGAGGGAATCGGGGACAGCAACCATCGAGAACCGCTTCAAACAACAAGGCAGATCGGAATCGCGGCCCCGTTTATTGTCAATGTTTTATGGGACGTGTTCTGTTGTATTATTGTCATTTTATGTTACAATGTTCTGTAAAGCGCTTTGTTACAGCTAAAGCCGTTGTGACAGCGCCTAGAGAAATATCGATGTATTGAAAGGAGCAAAAAAAGCAGTGAGGGGACTTTCCCAGTTTTAGCAAAACATGGCAAGAGCCCTTTTGTGCATTCCAGTACACGCACCCCATCATCCCGTCAGAGATAATCGGCAGCAGGATATATTTGCTCCTCGGAGAGGAGAAGAAAAAAAAAAAGAAAAAGAAAAAAAACAGAGCATGTGATGTTTTTCACATCTCTGATGCAAAAGGGAAAGTGAGATTTGTTTTCTATTGATTCTCTGAGGAGAGCATTTTACTTTTGGAAGGAAACCGTGATGGCTGTGGTTTTTTTTTTCCCCATTCAATACCAAATAAATCACGTGTAATTTTTATGATAAACCAAATAAGAAAGATGGCGGGAACACGGAATATAGTCTGGTGACTCAATTATTATTCTGCCATTTATGACAATCCCTCAAGAGGAAAGTCACCGTACACTTGTGGACAGTATACATTTGTAGCATAGCACACAGCGAGTCAGATCACACACATGCAGGCACGCTAGGAACGATGTCAGAGTGAAAGCTGTGCGCAATCAGCGCTCTACCTTTATTTTCGTTAACAAGTGTTTGTAGCGGAACTCAACTGTTGCGCTACTACTGACCTAAATTAATCAAAGATAGATTCTTCTTCTTATTTCAGTGGAGACATAAAACCAGTGCAAAATAAAAGCAGTTCTTGCAGATGACACAAGAAGGGGGGGAAAAAAAAAAAAGGAGGAAGTAGTTTGAGCTTGCTAACCTCCACGAAAGCCTTCAAGAGGGTAGAAGAAGGCCACCAGCAGGTTCATGAGAACAGCCAGGTTGAAAGAGATGCTGCTCCAGAAAGACATGTTCCTGGAGCACCAGTAGAGGATGGGCTGGGCTGAAAGATGAATCAGTGGAACTCGTCAAGACGCTCGCAACAAATAATTCATGGTCCAATTCAGACCGAATGGAATACAAAGCGTTCGACGGTCATCAACGGCAAAGCAAAACCTCAGAAGCGGTTCAGAAGAAGCAGCAGCGATCTCATCAAACGAATCGTATGAATTCGCACACCCCGTCAACGCGGTGCCCAATAAAATAGAAAAAAAGGCAACTGAAAATGACGTGTTGAAATGAACACGTGCATTTCATTTGAAAAACGCACAACAATGGCTTTAACAAATGGTTTGCTTTGTGAGCAGTTTGTTGGAAGGCCAACATTGAGCAAATGAGTTCAAGTTGTTGCAAATCAGGGACCGCAAACTAGATGAGTTTAAAACAAAATTCAGACTCAGATTGCGGTCAGGAGATCAATGCAAGAGCCCAAACTTTTTTTTCTTGATGTTTTGGGTTTGTTTGTATTTCTTTTCGGCAGCCTGTTGGTGTAAATAGAGGAACTGGAGGTGGGGGACTTTCTGAACTTTAGCAAAAGACGTCATTCATGACAAGCCGTGAGCATCAGTGGAAGAATTTGCTCTCCACTTGTGCTTATTCATTTGGGTCAGAGAAGTGGTATTTTTCCCATGATAAAGAAATCCTCCTCATGTTTTGCGTCTGGTCACGGGACGAGTCACAACACGCTCATCGAGCTAAAGAGGAACAAAGGGCGGGCGCTTCGCTCACTGACGACATCTCTCAGAGGGTCAACAGAACAAATATATATAAAATATTGGCAATTCAAACTTAGCATTGCAGTGCGGCCGGGGTTATTTATTGATTAGACCAAATATCAGTTCCAATGTTTATATTTTGAAAAACACATCTTGACACAAATAATAATCAAAGGCAGTGATCTCCCACCTTAAGAGTCCAAACATTTAACCTGCATTGTAAATCCTCATTACAGGTTAACTTTAGCAGCTGTGGTTGCAAATTTCGCATTTTCCTGACAACAATTACATCCCGTTACGCCAGCCAAATTAAAACACCTGATACCAGATTGAATAAAAGTACGACACTTCTTGGTTGAATCCTCACAGACCTGACAACCTCTAACTGAAAAAAAAAAAAAAAAAAAGTACTCTTGCGACAATCAACAGTGAGACCACAATTGCATCACTCTGTCTCGTGCATCACACGCACACGCACACACACTCACACTCGCACAAAGCTGAACACACCCTTGAGTAGCTTGAGCCAAAAATTCAGACATGAAGGAAGCAGCAAGTTCTGGCACTTATTGAAATCGGATAACGTTGTGCTTTACAAGTTTTGCATGCTGTGTCCACTTAGATCTCTCCATGAGGCCCATGTCACATCGATGTTCACCTAATCGAGTCCAGGGTTGAAAATGAGTATTTTACATTCATTTTACATTCAACTTTTTCTGCGGTGTCTCACTGTGAATCAGATGACTATGCTAAGAATAGTTTGATTTTCAAATCGCCAAGGCTGCTTGCCTCAGCCTGAAGGCAGATCTGGCAACGTTTCTCCTTCGGACTGGTCTTGCATAACACGTTGGCAAGATTTGCATGATTTGTATTTGTGTTCGTCTCCATTGTTTTTTTTTTCTTCTCATTATATAAATCAAGAAAGGCGCTGCGCAAAAATAAATAAATAAATAAATCGCCATCCGTCAATTAGCGCTGGTTGAAGCGCGATTTCTCATTTCTCCAAAACAATTCCACTTCCTCCCGCTTCACTTCTCTGTCATGGTTTCCTCAATTGAATTTATGGTGGGGGGGATTTCCAGAGAAGGTGTTCATACTCATTTCAAAATATGATAATCCATATTTGCAATCCATTTTCTTTGCACTTCTTCACCTGTATAAGTGCGTCGCAAGCTTGGCGACACCTCGAAAATGCGAGTCCCGAGGTCACAACAGGTGAGGAGCGGCGCGCAGCATCATAAGAGTCTCAACTCTCGCCTATCCCGAAATGACCGAGGGTGACAAACAGGCGGGTGATCCCCTGGACGGGATCAGGGTGGAAATTTAGAGTCTTCAATCACGGATCAGCGAGTATAAATAGCTCTGCATTTCATGAGGTCTGGAGAGATGTAAGAGGAAGGCATGTCAAACGAGAACTCGAAGGAATAAAGTTGTAGAGGAGGAAGACGCACAGGGAACGGTGTTTGTGTTACCAGTCGCCTCTTGAGTACCTCGCAGCTTCTTCTGCCAGTTCATCTCATTAAAAAGGTCCTCGGAGCGCAAGAAGAAGTCATTGATCTTGCTGCCTTGCTCGTCGCGCTCGGTGGTGTAGTAGACGCGCAGCTTGGACTCTTGAGTCAGGAACTCGCAGATGTTGGGCACAGGGAAAACTATTTGCTCCATGGTTCGGTCCAAGCGGACAATCTAGACGGAACCAGAACAGTCACTCTCGGGCCTTCGATCGAGCCGACCGCTTTTCATTCACACTGACTGCACATTTGCAGGTTTGTTATTTTGCAATGACAGAAGACACCACTTCGGCGAACTGAGATGTTTTTCTAGTATTTTGTTTACGTGAGGGTCAAACTATGACAAGTTCTACCGTATTTCAAACTACAACCTCCGATAAAAGGCATGTTGCAAAACGAATTCCTCTCTGACACTTCCAATCAGAGACGAGGGGGAAAAGGTGATCAAAATCTGACCAGACTGTGCAGGTGGGGCGACAGGGAGCATTTATAATTGGAATATGTAGCTGGCAGTTCGTACATTTTTTGTTTTCATCGTCAAAATTAGGCATCTAAAATCTTGCTCACACACACCTCCTGAACGTCCCACGCTGTGCCCTTTTCATTTCGGAGAGAGTAGAAGTCAAGAGAAACCCAATTCACATCCTTTCAACTGTCACATTTTCCAACCAAACGTGGAGAGGGATTCCACTTGTATTTGTATTCAATGAAACCGAACTGCCAGCAGCGGATGGAGAGTGTTCCCCCCCCTTCCCCCGTTCAGAAGACGCTGAAACAATGGCAACTGACCTCAATCTGAGCCGTGTGCTTAGCATAGAACTCCAGAGCCTCGTCGCCCTCTCCGTACGTGCCCCCCGGTTTCAGCATGGCTTGCAGTTCCTTGTTATGTCGGGCCAACTTAGATGACAAACAGCGCAAGGTTTTATGCAGAGCATGGCTTCGTTCATCAGCCCCACTGAACAAGAGGGAACGCGGCGCCCGACGCAGACCGACATTCTCGTACTGAGCAACTGGCCGCAGCACACGGCAGACGCGCTCTTCAAACCGAAGACGATCCCGAAAGCGGTCCAATGCCCGAGGGCCTACAACAAAATGCGGACAGTCCGCCGTGTGCGTGTGCGCTTACTTGATGGGCCAAGATATAGATATTGTGGCCAACGTTTCGTGGCGATGCGGAATGTTCCTCTTCTCCGTCTTCTCCCTCCTGAGGCTCTTCCACCTCGATCTCACCCTGCATGTATGCCTTTTTGATCACTTCAACCTACACGGAAGTCGTGACAGAAGAGATCCACGTCCCCGACCGTTATCGAAATACAGCGAGTGAGTATTTGTGTGGTCCAAACCACGTACCAGCTCTTTTGGCCTCATGTTGTACAGGATCCTTTCGGCATTCTCGCTGTCATGGCGGCTCTCCATAATGGCAAGAAGCAGCTTGGAGGCGTTATTCTGAGGGAACATCAACAAGTGCAATTCAGCCAGCGAGCACGCCACTGGAGAAACAATGTTGTTCCTCGGGAACGGGCCGACATCGAAAGCGAGTCACGTTAGGCTGCATTCGGCATTTTCGTATTGCGTAATTTCGTCAAGGTCGTGATGGTTTGGACCAAGTTGAAAGCTGATTCATGAATACGCAATTATTTAAAATGCCGATCCGGTTACTTTGGTAATCATCCATCCATCCGTCCATCCATTTTCAACAGCTCTTATCCTGAAGAGGGTCGCGGGGAGTTGCTGGAGCCGATTTCTAGCGGAAGGCAGACTACACCCTGAACTCGTCGCCAGGCACTCGCAGGGCCCATATAGAGACAAAAGACCACCCACGTCCACATCTGCACCATCACTGAGTGGAAACCGATCCCACGCAGCCCGCACACAAATCAGGTGACGTTTGGTAAGCACGTATGGAAATCAATAATAATAATTGATTTCCTCCAGACAGGATCAAAGTGGCCTCAATTCTGAGTTGTGTTTTTTTTGCAAAATGTGTAAAACTGGTAAACATGAGGTGCTAGGCACGGTTGCAGCACAACTTCTCATCACTTATCCCCGGGGTGGCCGAAGGCGCCGGAAAACGAGACGGTTAAAAGGAAAAATGACTCACTTTGAGTTCCAACACCAAGTCCATCCTCTTCTTGCCAAGGGGATTGATGTCATTGAGGATAAGCGCGATGATAATGTCAATACCATTGCATTCATGAGTGGCAATGCAGTTCTATAGGGCAAACAAAGACAAACCCGTGAACGCGGTAAACACGCAAATTTATCAGGCGACACATGACACAAGCAATTATTCGAAGGCTTTCCCACATTTCGCCTTTATTTCGTCAGTCTCTCGCAAGCCCCTTTCCCCCTTACTATGTCATTGAGTCAGTCATCCATCCATCCATCCATTTTCAACAGCTCTTCTCCTGAACAGGGGAGTTGCTAGAGCCGATCCCAGCTGACTGCGGGCGGAAGGGAGACGACACCCTGAACTGGTCGCCAGCCAGTCTCGGGGCACATTTAGGGACCAATGACCACCCACATCCACATCCACATCGTCACCGAGCGGGTACCCATCCCACGGTGCTTGCACACAAGTCAGGCGAGTGGACCGCTACACCGTCAGCGACGTGACTCAGTCAGTCGCAGAGTAATTCAGTTGGGGAGGGGGCGGGCACCGGGTCAAGCATGCAGAAGTCCGCCAGTGTCACACCGTTAAAAGTCAAGGAAAAAGAAGTTGAGAGAGAAAACAAAGTGACGATCACCAATGGATTACCTGGAGCAAACACGCCAAATATACTTTGGCGATTTTTGTCACACTCATCCCACGCGGGATTGCAGCGACTGTACAGCGCATTTCGAAGTTCGAGTAAATAACAGAGGACCACCGGTTGCCGACAACAAGCACGTGCCTGCGCATCTGCTGTGTAAAAATATACACGATATTGCAGCTCACAACAGCTTCGGGGCAGCTCCTTTCATGACTGATATGCATGTCAATTCAATTTGGATATCACACGCCCCGCAGACAGTCATGTGCTGAGGAGGAGGGTCGCATCTCTTGACAGAAGGTCAAGTTTGCTGAAGGCCCACTTTGTGCCGCCTTGTTGATTTTGGCAAATGCGTCTCCACAGATCGGCGCGAGGTGACTTCAATCTCGTTTCGGTGAGCAAACAACTTTTCGTTCCCTTTAAAGGACAGTTTGAGGGAAGTGAAGAGTCAACCAAAGTCAACAGTGAGTTGCTGTAGTCACCTGAGCTTTTGCCAAACATTTGCCAGAAAGTGACCCAACGACAGCAGGAACCGAGGATGGCAACGTTGTGTGAGACGCCGTGCTCGTCATATCAAAGCACGAACGGGAGACCGGTGTTGGGAAAATCAGCCAGAGTGTGAAAAGGGCTGGCTGCTGGCTAGGAAAGGGCGTGTCATGTCGCGCAAACAAATTTACATGGCGATGACTGAAATGGGACAAAAATAAGCAATGACGTAAATGGGGATCATTTTATCAAAGGGAGATACATTTGAAGATCCACTTGAAAAAAGGGGCTCCACAAAGAGTTTGACGTAACACGATTCGGCTTAGCCAGCGCCTCTCTTGCTTGCATACGCTTGTGCGGAGAGTGTGCCGGCGCGCGTGCACGTTTCGGTGCCAGTCACCTGGTTCTCATGACAGGGACCTTGGCAGTATTCGGTGAGGCTTTCCACCGTCTGGTTGATGAGTCCCACATTCTTCTCATTGATGTAGAGCCCAAGCAGGCCCAGACCCCCGGTGGTGCTGCCGCAAATACAGTCCAGGAATTGAAGTGTCTCGCAAACCAGGTTGTAGTTGTTCTTGTTATTCTGACTGCGTAGAAAGTTCTGGAGATGAATGAAATTAAACATTGAGAACATCTGACTGCATCGGTGCACGGAGTTCACCATTCATGTCTTTGGAGATTGTTCCGAGCTCTTTTGTTACCAATCGCATATGATCAGTTTCTTTCATTTGTCATCACATTTCCTGGTGCAGCCGCGTCCGTTTAAGGTGGCTCCAGTCCCCTGATCTTCCATGTCTCTCAATCTGTTCAACTTCAATTGGCGTGTCTATCATTTTTGTTCTGATCTCCTGATACGACTCTCTCCTTTGCTGCCTCCGGTCCATCTTTAATGCGATACACACCATGTCATCAAACAGCAGAGTGACACCCGTTAAGTAGTCCGATAGCGTAGCACGTGTATCGTTGTTCAACTACAATCTACAAGGCAAAAATCCCAATGTAAAGTCTGCTGTGTGTCTGCTGATCAACATCTTGCACCTGCACCGCCACCCTCAAATATGTACTGCATCAATGTGAGTGAGGCTATGTGGATATCATATTTGCCCAAAAAAAAAAACAAAACGATTATAAGGCTCACACTTTATTGACGGACTGTGAGCCACAACCCGACGGGCTCCCTCGCACGCGCTGCTGTTCCACTGAAAGATGGTGCTGCTTACGCGTTTGTACCCTATCAAAAAAAAAAGTTCAACAGACGGAAGCTGCGGATTCACAAAAAGTGGTTCAGCCCAAGTTCAAATGACGGCGACGATGTTTCTGGACTCGATGCGCGAAGGAAGTCTGGCTGACTTGAGCTAGCCGTGACTAAATAACAACACGCGGCTCATAGCGAAACCAGACAGATGCCAACCAGACACGGAATCGGCTGCAACAAGTTCTGCAACCGGTGCCTATTTTCAACCGAGTTTCATTTCTACACCAGTGTGGCGAGAAGAAGAAAACAAAAGAAGGCTTGGAAGTAGGATGACGTGACTCTCAGGGCGCAGGGCCTCGCGTGTGTTGACAGACCTGCAGATCTCTGTTGTGGTTTTCACACAGCAGTTGCATGAGGCGCAAGATGGGCTGCATGATGGTAATGATGACGCTCATCTCTCCATCGTCCTGGCCCTTTTCGGCGGTTGCCGCGGAGGAGACGTCAGCCGCCGTCTGGTGCTCTTCGGCTTCGACTTCACGGCGGTATGTTGCGAAGGCCTTCTTGGTGACGGCGGAGGCTTCCGCCAGCTGCTCCTTCACCTCTTCGGTAACCACGGCCACCAGTGGCACATCCTTAACTAACCACAACAATTCAAGTCCGACACTTCAAACGCGAAACCGTTCAATGACTCGCATTCATCCAGTCGAATTGTCTTCGGCCTACGTCTTTTACCGGAGACAAATAATGTATCTGGCTTGAGAGCCTCGAGTCAACGGGGCATCGCAATAAAGCCCCAGAATCTGAAATGTCAACGTTTCTTCTCCAAGCCTGACTGTGCCCCGGCGCACGAAAACCAGATGCATCGCGGCACGGTGGCACGAGGTTGTTGCGGAAAAACCGACCTCAACCCAATTAAAGACATGCGGGACGGCCTACGACAGACATGTTCATGCACAACACCGGTCACCTCTGACCAGACAAGTGTTTTCCTTCTTTGAATCCGAGCCAACATTCCCACCTTTCTCTTATTATTCACTGAGCGCTGACCTTTGTTGCGTGCCGGCGTGTCTTTGTCCGGAGGTTCTTCATCTTTCTTCTTGTTGCCCAGGTCACTGGTGTTGACAGTCACCGTGGCCTTGATTTCCTGCTGCGCCAGCTTCATGCGCTCATTAAATACCTTGAAGAACTTCTCGGACTTGTTATCGCCCGTCAAACGCTGGTAGAATGAGCGCTGGGGAAAATGAAAAGTCAGATGTCTTGTGAAATATATCTATCGCTCCTGACAGCCTTCAAAAACACCACGAATATAAAGGAAATCCAGACTCTGAGACTAATTTGCAGGGTTTTGTGTCTCCGTTATATCATTGTGTAGAAAATAAGTCTTGTCAGTCATGCAAAATGTATGTTTTTTAAAAAAAAAAAAAAAGGCCTCATCAATAGTTGCAGGTAAGCTGCGGGAAGTGTCGGATACGGACAACGATATGTATTTCCAGTCGTCTACAACGACAGAGTGACTTTCAAAGCACCCTCGATAAGGCTACTCTCACAGTGACAGCAAAACATTCAGGCATTAAGATTTGTAGAAAAGTAAGGAAGGAGAGAATGAAAAACAAGGACAGGATTTCGATTGACATGCAGCAAGCTACTCGTGACTTGGAAATGTTAGGCAAACATGAAACCACGGTTCCATGTCACTGGTGAAGAAATACTCCCAAATATGCACATGCTGTACACGAGGTTCACATGCTTGTACACAGCTGGGCAGATGCCGAAATTAACACGCCATTTTGTGTGTGTGTGTGTGTGTGTGAGCCCAGACCACAGACCACGTAACAGCGATGCGGATCACAATTATGCAACTTTTTCACCAAGGCCAACATTTGCCCGTTATTGTTAACAGCTTCGTGCTGTAGTCAAATTGAGGTGGGACAGGTTGCGTTTACGTTGCGTCGACACAAAAGGACCGCCGTGTTCGATGCCACTGCATGTGTAACATGTTGTATTTCTGCACCGGGTTCATATGTTCTGTCCTATTTTCTTCTCAACAATCCCTCCTTACATAAGAACAATGATCAGCCGAGTGGTGACAGTGAAGGCTCAGCGCTTAACAGTGTTACATCAGCTCACAGAAGCTGATTAGTGGGGAGGAGGGCAAACGACGGGGGAAGAAGAAACCTGGAGCCAAACCTGCCCGATTTTGTTGTAATGGAATTGAATAATGTAGTGTTTGTGTGTCAGACGGTGCGGGGTGGTGGCATGCTGAGGTCATTGGGTGTTAATTCAGTGCAAGCAAAGCATGATGCATAGAGCAGACCCAGGAGAAGAGCTGTTGTCCGCAAATCTATCAAATGCCGCCCAAAACACGACGCCGCTATGCCATTCTCTTGTATGCCGACTATTTTCTGCTCAATGTCTTCTATCAAGCCTCAATATATCCCTTGAGTTGGACACCTGTGCCATACATCAATGTGCTGGCCAGTTTCAAAAGACGTGCACGTTTAAATGTGCCATCAGCAGGCGGCGTGTCGCAGGAACGTTGTCCGGTTATCTCCACTGCTCCGGAGCAGCAACACAAACTTGTTATATAAAGCGCCTCGTGTCACGAGCTCCTTCCACACCCAACAGCTGATCGACAAAAAACATTCGAGCCGATATCGATTTGCTTCCCTGGTGTCCTGAGCCAACAAGTCATTGCAGAGACGGGCTTTCTTGAGCAACTGTTAAGAATCAGCACTGGCACCATGACCCGCAAACTTAAAAGATCGAAATGCTCTCGTTTGACACAAATACTTCACCAGACAGGACTGAAACAACTTAATGCTACGACGTTTCAAGTGTATTCTCAAAGGTGACTCCCTCGGCTACGGTGCAGTGGTGGACTGCCGATAGCTTCATAACACTCAGGACAAGAATTGCTTTTTGCCGAGGCTTTTTAAAGCTTCCCACGAGGTTCCAGTAAATTGAACTCCTTGGCGGGTGGTAGAACATAGCGGGTGGTAAATAATACTAAGAAGCCCGAGGGGAGCCACAAAAAGCCGCCTGAGTCAGAGGGTGGCACCTGTTTTGTCGTGTGACAGGATCTGAGGTCATAAAGACAGCGTTGTGAAGACGGCGCAGCACGGCATCTACATTTCGCTGCTTACATAACACTCACCAGCGCACACCCTCCCCTTCGTTTGATCCCGCGAGCCTCCGAGTACATCCGTGAGCCTGTGAGACCCACGTGCAGGTGTTGGTGGGGTGTGCGGATGAGTGGAGAAGTTATTTGTTGAGGGGTTTCATGGCACATTGCATGTGAAGCGTGTCGACCAATGATGCACCTCGAGTTTCACTGGACTGCATTACAACCCGAGGATAGCACGGTTACTTTCATATTGACACCCGTGTCGAATACTCCCCTCACATTTTGGGACCATCAAAAAAACAAAAAAAAAAAGTATACCATGCACTTGATTTTATGGTCATTTATTTTGATACTTTTTAAATGCACTTCTATGCCGCTGAATGAAATCTGGCAAACAGATTCCTGCGCCATGTGACTAGAGCAGCTCTAGGTCATCATCTCCGTTCTTTCCCCGCACATTTGTTGTCTCGGCTGAACCCAAAAGCAAATAAAAGGCCTCTTAGGCACACTGCGGTTATGATTTGGACAACAAGAATCCCTCTGTCCCAAAAAGGGGCGTGGCAACCTGTCATTATGCAAGAAATGGAAATGTGATTTATCTGCCGATGTTGTAAAGTCACCCCACACCAGACGTGATAGCTCAACATCCACTTGTGCCAGCACTGTCCCAAATGAGGACTACAACACCTGCAGCAACAGATAGTCACGTTTGTTTGAGGAAATAAACACATTCACAAGTTCACCTAAACGCTGAGATTGTTTTCTAAAAGATAACAAGAAGGCAAAGTAAAACGAAACCACGCGATTTTCCATTAAAGCCTAAACCGAATCATGCAAAGCATTAAATAAGAGCATGTAAAACTGTGAACCTTGACCATCGTCCTTAGATTGCAAACAACGGGTAGACCTCGACGACAAAATGCCTGCCACAGGCAACTTTAGAAGGCTGCGAGCCCCTTTGTGAACACTCACAAGTCAAGAGTCATGAGTTCATCTCCAAAGATCACCTGAACTCTGCTGGCTTTCTCTCGAGGCCTCAGACAGGCTGGGATTTTTGATTGCCCTCTTTTCACTGGCAAAGCATGACCCACTTAAGAGTTCAGTTGAAGTGTTAGGAGGCCGCAGCTACCGGCGTCATCCCTCAGGGCAGGCAGCAGCTTATGTAACACCCAGTCATGTGAGCGCCTTTGTGTACTCTGAGTAGTCGGGCCTTGTCAGGTAATGCTATTATGCAACGCAATAGAGCACAATTGCGCACATTCCGTGCAACCAGCAAACAGCTGTATTTAATTTTTGGTCTTTTTTGGAGGGGGTGGGGGGGGGGGCAGGACATTTATGGCCAGTTGCTGTGGGAACCTCTGGTGTTTTTGATACGCACTCTGGCCACAACTGGCCACTCTGACATACGCAAACATTTTCATGTTTATGTATTTATTTGACAACAAGTGAAAACCCCTTCAATCTGCGTCAGAGTGTGAACACTACATGGGAGGTCCTCACTTGATAAACGCACCTGACAAGAAGTTCTTTTCATACTAAGATTGACTTGAATTCTTACTTTACGAGGATGACTGTGTTAACAAAGCATTCAGTGACTACGGTGCTGAGAAATTTGGGTTAGTTTGCCACCGTCGGAATGGAACTCCAACATCAATAGAGGACCGAAACCCCTCTGTGGTAGACGGTTTAACTTGGACTAACTTTCCAGTGTCTTGTTTTAGGACATATGCCATTCTTTTTTTTTTTTTTTTTTTTCATTTTGGAGGACTCCCAATTCTTAACATCTACAGTCAAAATATGCAGATTTTGTTTGTTACTTGGGAAAATGTGCTTTCAAGCTTCAAGAAATTTTGCACTTTACCAACACTGCCCACCCTCCATCCTGCACCCCCTTTCGCACCCAGTCAACCCTGCTCACCTGGATGACCGTGTTTCCACCTTCCAGTAGGGCAATGGCGAGCAGGATGCTTTCTTGGAAGATGCGATCGCTGGTGGCATTCATGATGAGGTCAATAACCAGGTCAGAAGCGCCCTCCTTATCCAGGTGGCACTGGACCTCTGCTAAACTCAGTTCACCACGCCCTCCGACCCCAGGGCTGACAACTACAGACACACACACAAAAAAAAACTCAGATGATCATCATTTCTTGGATATTTGTTGCAAAATCAACAAACAATGTGAAACTAAAACAATGTGAAAATCATCCGTCCATCCATCATCCCGTGGTGCAAATGGTTCAAGTGGCCCTAACAGACCAACAACAGTCGAGTTGAATGATTTCGGATTTGGTCGATTGGAAGCCCTTCACTTTCACCAGTGCACATTGTGTCACATCAGCCACCTGTCAGAGCTTTCCCCTGTGATCCAGCAGAAAGTGGCCCAGTGCTGAAGGGCGTGTGACTATCTCTCCTCTGTCCAGACTTGACATTTCCATAGTATCGGTTGACCAAGATCTGCCGCAAAGCTTCTCCCTATCAAGACAAGACACAGTCCATGTTATGCGTCTATTTATACGTTCCTTTTTTTTCCCAATTATTATCACAATTGAACGGCCCGGTAAATCACATGTTCTAGTAGTATCTGAAAAGACGCTAATAAGAGAAGGGAAAAATAATTGACATGATCATTAGATGTCCACTTTTAAGGTATCATTGTCATGTTTTCTTTTTTAAGTCCCGCAAAAACAAGAATCCCAAGAGCCAATTACCCCAAGTGGACAAAAGCAGATTCTTATTCACTTATGCCTTCTGACCTCCGACAGAGATTGTGATCAAAGGTTGCCCCACAGATGTATTTGGGAAGGACTAGGCACGTTGCCTTGGTGAAAATCAGCGCCACATCTAATCTACTGTACAAAGTCCTTCTGAGAGGAGATGCAAATGCAAGAGGTACTTATCCATTACACAGTCAGCCATTGCATATCATATCATAATTGCCAAACATGTGAAGGAGAAAGGTGAGCGGGCGCCATGCTGTGGAGGTTGTGTGACTGCGGGGGTGCTGTATCACAAAGTTAGTCAATTGTCAGCAGAAGATGGAGCCCCGAAGCAGACCAAACTAAGTACCTACCCTCCTCTGATCCTCCAGTTGCTTCTGAGGCTGGTTGGGGTCAAGCTCCTTTTAAGGGTGAGTTGAGTTAGCAGAAAGCAGTCCAAAAAAGTGAAAGGGTAGGAATTTGTTAATAGTGCACATTCGATTACATGCGTGCGTGCAGTGCATTAAGTGCAAATGACATCATGCAGGGGTAAGTCGCTCTCATGCAGGTTTGGCTCATCTCTCGTGTGCACCAATTCATTTCCAACTCAAACAAGACAACGACACTCAGTTTTACATTACGAAAAGCCTATTTTAAAACAAAACAAAAAAAAAACAGAAACTGCCATTGTCAGGAACGGTCTGGCATGTTGTGACTCCTCCACGGCTGAAATTCTTTGGCCCAAGTTTGCCAGTATGCCAGTGAGGGAGAGACAAACCACCACAATGAGAGGGACACAACTTGTGACACATACAGTGAATAAAAAAACAACAACATCATCGAACTTATATATGCCTTCACACATATGGCTCACACAAGATCTGGATTTAAAGAGATACAGGACGAAATGAAAATGTATAGGGAATTTCACAGGACATCTGATAAGAGGCATGATGAAGCTTTTTCACAACAGGAGCCATATTAATCGAGATAAACGGTTGGCAAGGGGATTGAATTAAAACTATGACAGATCAACACCAGGCCAGTAGCGATGGATCTGAAACACACCTCAGAAGACTCTTCGGGTTCAGGTGGAGGTGCCAGCTGATCGGGAATAAAAGCATGATGTTAGTCAAGGTTAGAAGCTGTTCAGTTAGTGATGGTGCTACAAGGCGAGTCGTCACTGACATCCCTTGAAGCAACAATTAAAACACTGCAGCAAAACTTTGCTCTCTTCAGTAAGCTCCAAGCATTCGCACGACATACATTTATGCATGCACATGACAGAAATACGCAGGAACAATAATATTTGGGCATGGGACTGCAATGTGGACTGTATTGAATGACAAAGTATGTTTCATCTAGGGCAGGGGTCCCCAACCATGGGCTGCGGACTGCTGTCGGGCTTCAGGCCATTTAGTACTGGGCCAGACACAGACGGGTGTGTGCTGACTGCCATTTAACATGAGTTTCAATGCGATTGGTTAATTGTGAACGCAGTCAAATCCCCGCAGTCGTAACAAGGTGTGCACACATGTGCAAACTGTTCGTTTTTACTTCCCCCATCAAAACACTTCCTTTTTTGTCCCATTGATTTGCCACTATTGTAGGTCACACTAAGTGTGTAAAAAGTGTTTAAATTATTCATGTTGGTCTTTTTTTAGAAGCGGTCACTTGAACAGGGGCGTGTGGACTTTTTATATCCCCTCTATATGCATCCTAAAAGAGACATATCCCTGTGCAGGTTGCTAGGCTTGATGCGTTTGCTTGTAAACATTGTCAATTGCCACATCGCTGAAGAGTTTATATTCCAGGAAAGAGGAAAAAAAAAAGAGAGTGGGGGTGTTGGCTCTTATGCAACAGCTTCCTGAAGCTGGCTTGAGCCCAAGAATCGTGCAGTCTGAACTTGGGGAAACTGGGACAGTGCTGAAGGAACTGCACCCCCCCCCCC
>CAAKHF010016389.1:0-10564 GCA_901007745.1 Hippocampus kuda
CTGCACGAGACACGCTAGTGTAATGTAATTCATCATTCATCCATCTATTATAGATCACTATCAGTCTAATGCTATTTGTAACCATCCATCCATCCATAGTTTACCCAATTTCATGCCCATTTTTTTTTCAGCCAGTGTATGTGCAAAGTGAGAACCTGTCCAGCTCAGAATTCAGAAAAGTCAAATACGATAACGACACTACTATCACAACTGCTACTTTGGGTTACACGTAAAGGCTTTTTTTTAAATGATGCTTTGATAATCCTGTACGGTCATAAGCGCTGACATATAGACCCTAACTATTTGTAAATGTTGGCAAAGAATATCATTTTCCTGTGATGCTCATTTTCTTGGGAAATTGTCCAGTTTGAGCATAATTCAGTGCTTGTATTTTGGGGTATTTCCTGCAAAATCATTCTGAGAAAACAAAGGATATGGTCATGATATATTACCTGGCGCCTCCATTCTTTTCTCTGTTCAACCGGACATTAATCTGTATAATTTAGTTTTTGGTGACAACCTCACAAAGCTTCTTTCTCAAGCACATGCCAGTTAAAACAAGTTCATTGTCGACTGATTTACTGTCACAAGAATTTCAAAATAGGAGATGCGCACTGGTATAAGAAGTCAAAAAGGGTATGGCAAAAGCTAGCCGAGTCAAATTAGAATGGTAAAAGTACAACCTGGAAAAGTCGGTTCGAGAATTAAGAACAAAGCTGTCGCAAAAATGGCAAAGATCTAATCAGGCTCACCGACACGTGTATGTGTGTGTGTGTGTGTGTGTGTGTGTGTGTGTGTGTGTGGAGGAGGGTATGCTCGCATGCATGTGTGCCTATGAGTGTGTGTGTGTGTGTGTGTGTGTGTGTGTGTATGTGTGTGTGTGTGTGTGTGTGTGTGTGTGTGTGTTTGTCTAGAGATGGCCGACAGGGCTAACGCTTCCAGATGTGGAATGGGCAACCTGCCTGTCGGGACCCAAACACAGGAACTCCCCCCTTGACGGCAGAGATTAATCAAAACCAGGGGAATCTGTACAGCAAGATGGAGGCATAGGATGTGTGTGTCCCTTTGTGTGTGTTTTATTGTGTCTTGGGGGCAGGGGGGGGCCTTGTTGGAAACGGTTTCATCTAAACTCTATGCTCCCATTGCCTTATATAGAGAGATCTTGGGCTTTCCCAGGTCATTGATGGCGCCCCGTACGATGAATACATCTGAACATTATGGAAAAACATAGTGTCATGCTGGCATGTACACATTATTTACAATACGACCAACCCAAGAAAAGAATGATAAAGTCCCCGAAAAATGTCATCATGATGATAAATCATGACATGTATATACAGTAATCATGCAGTCAAAACACATGTACCGCACCCCTAATGATAGTTTTCAAATTCAACATCTTGCTGTTGGAATGTCAAGCGTCACTGTCAGAAGTGATCATAATTGCTTTTTTAAATCATCATGGAAGACTTGCAGACTCTGCCATAAGCTCAAGGGCTAAAAGTCTCGATGTTGCCCTCCTCTATCAGTTGAGGGCTTTTTTAGGTTAATGGTATTTCACCGTTGTCTTAATTCATATTTCTGACTTTGATTCACGCCCCAGTGCGCTCTTTTGCAGCACTTCCATATTATCTGACAGCACATCACGTCCTGGCGTTTATCAATTAATTGCATTTGGCTCTTGAGTGCCATTGTCAGCCAGGAAGATTTTTTTTTTCCCTCCTCAGTAAACGAGTGATATATGTCTCTTGTATGCGTCCTTATGTAAGGAGAGCAATTAGCCGGCTGACCTAGGCAGTATGTTTGGGTCACTCACCAACGTGCTATGACATCAGTACTTATCAATTGTCTCACCGTTGTATATGTTTGGTTAACCATGACACCCTCAAGTACAAAATGCTTACTGTGTGTTGACATTATGCAATTGGCCGAGCCCTGTCTTTTCACTGGGGTGATAAATTATCCATCCATTTTCGATACCACTTGTCCGCATTAGGGCACGTTATTGGTGTTTAACTAAGTTAATATGGGTGTCTTTTTGGATGTGCGAGGACGCCAGATTACGTGGAAAAAACACAAAACAAAAACATCCAAGTACTGAGAGAGCATGCAAAATCCCCACAGCATATTTTGTGTTTAGCTATGTCATGCGTCACAGCACTACATTAATTGAAAAGTGTATTTTGGTGTTTGTTGACTACATGTTACCTCCTAAAGTGATAATGCCACAAAATCAGTTTGATTGCTTGCATTAAGAGTGTGTGTTTTGGGGGATAGGATTAAATTAGCCAATGGTAAGCAGAGCTGCAATGAGATTTTGGGGTTCACATATTTGCTCATCAACAATGCTTTCATTGTCTTCAGTGTTGGCTTGTTTTCCAAGCTTTGACCTCTGCTTGTGCAAGTAGAAGCTCGTATCTGGCCTCTGAACACTCGATGGGTGGAGCAGAAGAGGAGACGGCCATTCGTCGGGCAGAACGCAATGGAATGATTCGGTCGACAAATCAAACCTTGCCAATGGCACAACCTATGGGTGTGGCAGATCAGATTTCACCTTGACAAAAACTATGCTGAATTTATAAAAAAAATAAAAATAAAAATCTTGACCCTTGAGGTATATTGATGAAGACATGCCAAAGACATGTTGTTACAACACCAGGGGAGTGATATTACTCCTCGTTACTTGCATCCCAGTTAGGAATATTGCAATGACTGTATAGTTAAAGATGAGTTCAATGGGCCCTGGATTATTTTGGTTTTGATGATTATCCATGAAAAACAAGATATTGTAAATCCCAAAAAAATTACAGGGAGACCAATGGCCCTGAACAGATTGTGTTTAATTTATGTTCCAACGTAAATCTACTTAAAAATGCCATTACGGTTCTCTTACATGGTGGCCCTTCTACTACCAGAGTGATTATTTTGTACCTGATTTGAAGCTGTGTTCTGTTCTACTGTCAGTCTGTAAGATGCTTGCGGCCATTTGCCAGATGCTCGATGAGGTCTTGCATTGTGCTGTTTGTGCCACGGTGTAACCTCTTGGTAACTTGTGTGGTCGCATAAAAGTTTAATGATGCACACGCGGATGCAACAGTGCCGATCTGATTGCAATCACAAACTTTATCCGAAATGAATTGCCAACATTCACTCACCAAAAAAAAAAAAAACAAAGCAAACATTTAACATGTGCTTTCTGTCAGCATCTTCATAATTCCCCTCCGTGCTGCTTTTCTCCATGACCAATGGCATGACGCAACATCTCCATCCAACCTTGGGACGCACAAGATTATTGTAATTACACGGATGTTGCTCTCCCACACAAATTAGGAGCATTAGAGTAACGGCCACTAAACTCAGAGGGCAACTATCTCCTAGCGACCGACAACAACAATTTAAACGTCTTATTTTTGCCTACGCGATTTGCATTTTGATTTGTTGCCGGAAAGTACTTTAAGTGAAGACTCTTGAAGTGGATGGAAAGTTGGAGAAGGGATAAAAATGATGCTTTTGCCAAAACTTGTCTGCTTTTAGCATTTTTTTTTTGCAAAAGGTGAAACCATGCGCTCAGTGTACGTGAATGCAGGCTTGATTATAATAATATTCAAATCATAGATGCTTGGTACATTTCGAAACCGTTTTGAGGTTTCTTTTTTTGCCAAGACACAGATGCATGTGCGCGGTTGTTTGGATTTCGTAAAAAATAAGGCATCTAGCTAAGTGTTCAGTTCCCATCTAACGTTCTAAGATTGTTATTCAGTTCACGTTTTTTCACCTCTCAGGTTTGCGAATGCCCCCAGGGATTAACTGTAAACCTCTGCGAGTTAACATTTTCAGGGTCCGAAAGCCGAGGCCAGGGAGTTCAAACGTGTCCCAGACCCCAAGTTAGCTCCCTGAAGGTTGCCTCGAGACTCATTGGTTCTGCATTTGCTCAGCTTCCTTCACGGTGTTGGCACCCGTGACAAGCATGTCATATCGATGAAGCCCGTTCAGAGGCGAGGAGAAACAGGAGCGCAGCATCATCTCAAGAGAACTGAGGCGTCTGGTGCGGAGTTAGAGATGGCGTGTCTGGGATTAGTTTTGTTTTGTTGGGCTGTGGTGTTATTTAAATGTTTGTGATCTTATGGTAACAACTCACACATTTCTTCGGCCCCTTCAGTCCCGCTCGTGCATGCATCAGACCTTTCTTGTCTCGTATCAACCTGATGTGGATTATGGCTCTTCTAACAAAGATGCCGACAAAGGATAAAAAAAAAAAAGACATAAAGCTGTCACACTCAAGTGTTAAGCACACCTCTTAATTTGTCAGTCAGATGTTTCACTTCTTGATTCATAATCAGCCTATTGTGCTCCAGCATTTAATCATGTCCCCTAGTGAAAGAAGCAAAGTCCCTGAAGGGATGCATGACTCCAAAGTCCTGATTTGAACCCTGTCTAAAGTTATAGCTGCAAAAAGGGCACTGACACCATAATCCTCATTGTCCCGATTTTTATTTCCCATCGGTGTAATGGGCACATGCTCCACTGCTTCTGTCTGGTATATATGGAAAATATATGTTGCTGGCTTCAGTGAGTGAAAGAGACCTGCATTTATTAAGAGTGAGAATGTAGACATTTTATTCCTAAACCGTGTGTTTCACTTGCCGGCGCATATTATTTAACCTCTTCTCACCTTATCAAACATTATGTGAAGGTTAAATGGGGTCACTCAATCAGAAATATAACAAAGGCTCGGGTTCACAGGCAGAGAGCTCCATTTTATGGTGTTATTTGTTCTCCTCAGGCTCAGGCAATCATCATTACCCAGAGTTGGCCCCATTCGCTCTCCCGTGTTCCTTCTCCTACCGTCTCATCCACCTTTTTTCAAAGACAGTGAAATAAAACAAGCAAAGGCACAATAAAAGGGAAAAATTAGGAAGATGCCTTTTCTCACTTTCGGACTAGATGAATATGATTAATGTTTAAAAGAGATTTTATCTGCTTCATCTGTAGCATCTCTCTTCATCTTCCTTGCTCACGTTCTCAGCTTTACCTTATTTAAAGTAGATGTGCCTTAAAGCTTGAGTTCATCTCCCTGCTTGTTTTAGCAAATAGTTCCCCTGATGATGAGCGCCTCTTGAAACTTGAACTCAAAGATAAACATTTTTTCTTTCACTGTGTCAACTCTTCTTTTTCTTTTCCTTCGACTTATACTGAAGTATTACCGTATTTTCCACACTAAAAGCCGCACCTAAAAGCCTTCCATTTTCTTAAAAGTTCACAGCGCGCCTTAAAATCCGACGTGCCTTGTGTGTAGTCATTATGGTAATATGTCAACCCCAAAATGGCTCCTTGCTAGAGACATGCTGACAATGCAGAGTTCAAACTCAAGGCGATCGGTTACGCAGTTGAACACGGAAAAAGAGCAGCGGCAAGAGAGTTCAACGTTAACGAGTCAATGTTATAACTAGCTGTTGGTTAAATGACCTGTGTCGCTCCTTTATTAAAAAGGTTTTTCTGACATCTGCTCGTCGCTATACAAATCAGGGTGTAGCGTAGTGTAATGTTCTGTCGGTATTTCCTGAGCATAGCTCCTTCTAGTGGATGCATTGTAGATTGCGTCTTATAATGCGGGGCGTCCAATATATGAAAAAAATGACAAAATAGGCCGTTCATTGAAGGTGCGCCTCATGATCCAGTGCGCCTTTTAGTGTGGAAAATACGGTAACAAAAACGACTTGTGTATTCCAATTCTATCATCTTAATGTACTTCAAAGAAATATTTTGCAATCACACCCAAATATTTTAGAATGCAAGTTGTAAATTACACAGTTTATGAAGTGACTGACTATGGCACATTCTGAGAGACAAATTAAAAACAAATTCGAATTTGTACCTCTGTCGTGAACCAAAGATCAACAGTACTCATGGAAAATGAAGCTTCAAAATGATCCCTGAACCAGTTGTTGTATTTTGTGACTCCTCTGGATGGCACTGTTGGTTTAAACAAAGGGTTTTAAGAATTGGTAAGTCAGTCTGCTTTCAGCCCAATGTTGAACCCAGGCTGCCATTTCGAGGAGGAAAAAATACAACTGTTTCATGAAGCAAATTTGAAGCTTCTTGTTCCCATCACATACTAGTACTGTGTAATACAATGTATAATTGTGGTGTATTTATTACATGCTACTAATTTCACTGCAACATGTAAACTCTTGATTTAATTTGTTTTGATCAGTGGAATTATTTAAATGACCTCTTTGGCCTTCACATGTCAATAATGATAATAGATTGATGCATATTTAAAGGCCTTTCCTTGAACTTCCTTTTAGCTGATATTATGTGACATTGGCAGGGTGGTCAAGAACGATCGTGTCCATCTGGTAGCAGCTGCTGTTTGACGCAAATATTGACACTTATTTGGAGATAAAGTAGTTGATGCGGGCGTGCATGATGGTGTGTCGTTCTCGCACAGTGTCTCTCGCAATCTATGGGAGTCAGTCTGTCTCTACACTTTTTGTGGATTAGGTTACCGTGTAACCAGAGTCGCACTGGTGTGTCACGTTCCTCATTCCCCTTGAGAACATCAGCAGCATGGTTAGGTTTCTATCAGATTCCCCGCTGCTCAGCTGGCATGAATGTGTGTGTACGTCTCTTCAGAGTGAAAGTACCACGTGTGTATATTGGACAAGGAAAGCCCATTACTCTTAAAGCCTGAGGCCTGTGATTGACTGGTGATCTATGAGGAGCGACCCCGCCTTTTGCCAATGTCAGCCCCACCCACATCCCTGTATGGGACAAGTGGTTCAGCACCTGGACGGGTGGCTGGATGTATGTAATTTGAGAAGGTGGTGTTGTAAGTCAAACGCCTCATATAAACAAAGCCACATTGTATATTCATAACACTTAATAGATGATTTCATCCTTTTTATATGACCTCTTACCTACAGTATATCACTTTCACTCTTTTAGAATTTGCCTCTGGGTTTTGTTAAATTTGACCCATCCTCTTCCCATCATTTGATACTGTTGATGTAAAGGGGGGGAAAAAAAATGAAGATTGCGATCTAATCTACCCCTCGCATATGTCGTCACGCAGCGGTTGTTGAAGTCATTGCTAATAGAACACGAGTCAGTGATGAAACATTAAACAGAACGGCACTTTAGCCTATGCTTTCATCGTACTGCAAAATGTAATGCTATGGGATTCGCATATGGGAATATTACCGTTTTACTATTTATCATGTAGCTTTTTAAAGTGACATTACTTCCAGCTTCATGTTTTGGCCAAACCTCAAAATTGTATATCCCTCTTATGGAGGCAGCCAAACTTCACTTTTTTCCACATCTGTATTTAAAACACAAGGTCTGACTGATGGTATGTGAGGGGGTTAAAGATAATTTGATTTGTTGGATGAAACAGCAAATGTTCCCTCAGATGTTCAGTTTGTCCCCTAGCATGTCACACATGATAAACCAACAACCAGACACCAGGAAGCAGCATGTATTAGCCACTACACGGAGATAAAGATGCAACAAAATGCCAGTCTTTCCCTGTTTTATTTCCCATCCTAAAACTTTTCTTGTCATTGGCAAGACTTTCCATCACTCTTCCTCAAAATTGATGACTTTTTAAAGCTATCAGTGCTGTCAATATAATAACTTTGAAACCAAAAAGTACACCAGAGAAGGACCAATATGATAAAAAGTTCAGATAACCTTTGAGGCGTTGATGAAACTATACATTTTTCTGTGACATATTAGAAACATGACACGTTTGAAAATGTGTACGGTAGTTCATACTCTCCTGGCAAATGGCGGTTCACAATTAAAAATCTGAGAAATGATGCTGATAAAAATCCAAATCGGGTTTCATTCACATAGCGTATGACAGTCAATGACAAAAGATAAGCACTTTGCTTTGTTTCCTTTGTAATCTTTTTTTAAGGCTTCCGAGTCTTATCCCAGTAGTCACACCTAATTGTGTAGTTGATGTTAAAATCCGGACTGCCCTGTGATCTGAGTGTCATCGGATTCACATGATATGTGAAAGATGACGGCAGCAGCCCCTGCGGTTGTCTTTGTTGTGGTCATCGTTGACTAATCAAAGTTTTCAGCTAAGTCGATGGTTTTTGCAAGTTCAAGGCCTTTTACTCATACGTCCCGCATAATTGGTCAAAAGGGATGGCGTGCTAATCTGCCCCCCCCCTATGATCTTGTGACCATACTTGGAGAGTTGAAGTACTTTGTAGCCGGATCCGGAATTACTGCTGGTTAGAAGAAGTTTAACCTTCCGGCCCCTTGTGCAAACCACTCCTGCTCCAGATTAAACGTTTTCCTTGCTTGTGGAAAGTGCAACTGAGTCTTCATTAATCAGTGGTGCCAGTTTAAAGCCTCACATACGGTGTCCCAAAGATCACTGCAAGTAGGGAGAACAATGAGGCACAGCAGGTCAGTATATCATCTGTGATAGAAAATGTTGGAGCACGGGTTGCTAGTGGTTAGAATGGCTGTCTCACAGTCAAGATGATCGGTGTTGACTCAGACCTTCCTGTGTGGAGTTGCCTTTGTTTTCCTTGTGCGTGTATTGGTTTTCTGCAGGTATTCCGACTTCCTCCCACATCACTATCATTTGAAAAAAATGCATGTTAGGTTAATCACAACTCTAAATCATGAGTAATGTTAAAGCAAAAATCAACCAAATGGCCACGTGAAGAAAAAAAAACAAAACCTCACAAGTCGGTACCACTGTACAGGAAGTCCCCAAGGTACAAGCACAACGGGTTCCAAGAGGCTGTTTATAAGGTGAATTGTTCATAACTCGGAATTTCAATGTAGAACTGGCATTTGAGGTTGTTAAAAAACAAACAAACGAACAAACAAAAAAACTGGAGTGTAGTGCCAGCTAAATAGTGAACTTTTTATCCTGTACCGTACGGGGATTCCTGTGACCTGCAGGACTCCCGAAAAAATGACAGCCTCTGCTGTGTGCTTGTGACATTGTAAGTAGATTCACAACACTGATCGGCGGTTGCCAACGTGATGCCACTGAAGAAGAAAAAGATCCGAGAGTCCCAAAAATAGTGGTGACAAATGGCAATAATCTGTTTCATAAAGCATACAAAAAAAAGAGCTGTAATTTAGTGATGACAGAACCATATTTGAAGTACTGACGGTGACGGACTGGCTGAAGGTCCTAAAATATCGGCGATGGACTGCAATTTAGCGACGATGAAAGCGCGGTTATAATAACGATGCCAGAGTGACAGAATGACGACGACATACTTGTTCTGCTTGAAATAATGATGGATTGACCATGACGAATCGGTGGAGAATGACAACGGACAGGCAACATTTAATGAGTGTCCACCCCTGGTAAATCGGATGTGTAAAACCCGGGGACCTCCTGTAATTCAAATTCAATCTACAAATAAAAGTTTTTCCACTCCTGAAGAGATTCATCCTGGATCCTCTGCAGCTCCGTCTTCACGGCCATCTTGATGCAATCCACATCGTCAAAATGGCTACCCTGATGACCGCCCTAAGACTGGGAAAGAGAAGAAAATTACACAGTCGGTTTGGGTGAGTACCGTGTTAATCTCAGCCGGGAACTCTCAGATGCTGCCATGGTGGAGTGGCCATGATGACGTGCTACAACTTCGCCCTCTTCTCACTGCCCTCGTCTGCTCCGCATTGAAGGAAAACAAAAAAAAAAATTGTAGTTTGTGTTTGTCAACACAATATATCTTTTGTGACACAAGTCTTTGAATTTTCAGACACATATAATACAGTGCTTGAAAACCTCTCATTATTTCTTTGGTCGGCAAGCATTGCAATTTCATGCTGTTCATTCTTTGCATATGTGTCTAAATGTATTACATTGTCATGAGAGCTGTTTCTAATCTTCTGATTACGTTATTTAGCGAGAAGAAAAGGGATGGCTGCATTTTAATGTGTTGGTATCATGTCTCTGCAGATGCGGCCACTGAGTGCATCCGTCCGTCGCCTTTTTATGCACAACTGCGGGGTCTGTGCTCTTCCCTGTAGCTATAAGCAGGGAGTTAAAGGTAAGACCTCCATAAGGTGACCAGCTTGTCAGCGGCAATCAGTGTGAGTTGAGTTATGTGCCATCTATAAACAGTACCTGACTGGGAGGTAGCATACACGCGGCGTCAGCGGTGGTCTGTGCAGATGCATTGCCTATTGTTATATTGTCATAATTTCTGAGTGACAGCTCAGATGTGATAAGAGATGTGGGGCTGGAAATCAGATGCCCAGAGGTCACTTACAAGGTCCTGGGGAGGAGTTCATTATAGTAGACTTTATCGATGTCCTTCAATAATATATATTGTGTGAATGTGTGTGTGCATGTGTTTGCTGTGACAGCACAGATTGTGGGTGAGCTGGGAGGGAGGACCACAGGAATAAAAATGAAGACTGTGATATGCGAACAGTCAAGTGCCCGACTGGTTTGTGTTTGCTGCGGCTGTTGGGGTGTTTCCTGGGTGGCTAAAAAACATCCGTGCTCGATTGGGAGCCTCTGCCCGTTCAGTTGTTGGCTCATTTATCTTTTGCTCTCGCGCAGGGG
>CAAKHF010016400.1:0-16879 GCA_901007745.1 Hippocampus kuda
ATTGCATATGATAAATTGTAATTTAATTCAGCATGTGGATGTTGATGAATTATTCATTTCATTTATTGTGTTTCTACTTTCTATGTATCGTATAGGGCCAGGCAGAAGAAGATGCTGAGGGAGAGAAAGACAATGAGGAAGCAAGTGCATCAAGTTGCTGTTGCCCCACAGACTTAGGCAGCAAAGATACAGGGCCCAAGCAAGTGAAGCTGAAGAGCTACCCCCAAGATAGTTTTGGCATGCAGACGCGAGCATTTAACCATAGCAGTTTTGAAAAGTACAATTGGCTGGAATATTCCGTAAATAAAAATGCAGCTTTCTGTTTCCCATGTAGAGTGAGAACAACCAAGATTGAACTTTTGAACTCTTTATAATTTCTATTACCTAGTCCAGTTAAAGTCCAGGGGAGGAAGCCCCATCATAGTAAAGAGGATACTAATGTGATGTGTGTAGTTCTTCATAGCCTCTTCATTTTGCTCTCAAAGTGCACGGAATTGATGGATTTTTAATAGAATGTAGAAAAAGTTTCTCCCGGGGGGGGGGGCATGCCCCCGGACCCCCCTAAAAGGGGCTGTGTTCCCCTTGGGGCTAAGCCCCCCATGTTCTTGAAACCTAGTGACGCCCCTGCCTGTGTGAACAGTTTTGAAATGTGTGTTACTGTCAACATTTTCAATTTATTAATTTTTTTATGAGTCTTGGCTGTTGTGTAACCACGCTATTGTAATTCTTCCTCCCCAGGGTCCAAACTGCTGTTCAGACCTGTCTGTGTCCTTCCACTATGTGCACGAGAGCAACATGTATTTGTTGGAGTACTACGCCTATCACCTACGTGCCTTTGGCTACAAATACCGTTACCAGCCCCCTACCCCGCTCGGCTACACCTCCGTGCGCTCAAACTCCAAGGATGATGATGCTGCTGCTGCTCCTGTCGTTGCTAACAAGGAGAACAAAGCTGATTCTCAGGAAAAGGAACAAAAAGAAGGTGTAAATGGTGACAATAGTCCGGATGACCCGCCTCCAGCGGGCAAACAACGGTAGGACTAATTGGGTATGAAAAACAATCGGATCATGAATGAAGAATCTGTTGGCTCATGTTTTAATGACACACGTCATAAATAACCTCAACTGTGAAACTAGTCAAACATCAGCATCATTGTCAATATTTTTTTTTCTTTCTAGTTTGTCAAGTCATGTCAGTGCGGACTAAATCAGCTGCATTCTTTTTGAATTGTAAAAAAAGCACCTTTTCTATCCACGCGTACACCAGCTAGAATTGTGCCATTGTTCAAAATTTTTCTTAGGATAACAAACCCCGGTCATGCTTGCATTTGTTTGCGTCACTGCTCCAATGCTTTGAACTAAGCAAACAAACCGTTGCGTTAGCTGCGGCAAGTGTCACATAGAAAGAATGACCCACCATTGTTCGCACGGATCATCATGCATGACCCTTACTCCATTAAGCTCTCAAATAGTTCCGCTTGAGGGCTGGGCCTTTGAATATGTTTTTCTGAACAAAAGAATCTGGACACAATCTAATCACCCTTAGATGCCGGATGATTGGTATGACTGCGATACGCCCAAGTAGACAAAATGCGGGGGCGAAATGGAACCAAAATAAAGCAAAGCTAAAGTTTCACACAGTTTAAATGCACACACCGGAAGTAAAAAAAAAAAATTGAAACGGATGACTGGTTTTTAAAAAATGAAATGGATGACTGATTTTGGACTGAATATAGAAGTGGCGCGGACCACCAGCAGAAAATGGAAGCTTTCCCAGTTTCCACGCACTTTCCACCGCAATGCGGTGTAGGTTTATACCGGGCGTCAGCAACGTCTTGCGCGTAGGTCATCCCCAAGGGTGAGCAGCCTGCGGGCCTGTTGTAAAGATGGCTCGCTAGCGACGGGAAATTGGGATTTCCTCGGAATGTCGTTGAAGTGTGCTCATTTGAAGACTGACATGAAGTGTTGCGGATTGATAATGATCAGTTTCCTGCGTCGTAAAGTCG
The DNA here is from genome assembly GCA_901007745.1 of Hippocampus kuda. NCBI lineage: Eukaryota > Metazoa > Chordata > Actinopteri > Syngnathiformes > Syngnathidae > Hippocampus > Hippocampus kuda. Next base: position 2,007 of record CAAKHF010016400.1, read on the forward strand.
CTGATTATTATCGTGCGAAACATCGGTGTCCTCACATAGATTATCATCGATTGCTAACACTTTTAAAGGTAATTTAAGCGAAACTTGGCTAATTCCATCTTTCTTTAGCATTCACATTGTTGGAAGTGCTTCACTTTTTTTTTTTTTTTAATCAGACGTTTTAGGTGCAGATTATCCTGCAAAAGTAGTGCATCAAGCAATAACAACATCCGACATTTAGTTGCCTTTTGCATCGAACCCGCCAATGCAATTTGCCACAATTTTGTGGGCAACCGCATAGCCACACAACATACTGAAGTCGGATAATTGTGTTGAGCACAACAGGCTGCAAACAAACATGAGTGTGGAACACAACCCTGCCCCACTTTTCCAGTTTTTCTTTCAACTCTGTCTAGTTAATTTCAGTATCCCTTGTCCCAAAAGGAAACTTGTCTTCTTGAATGGGTAACAGACAATTTAGGGCACTTTTAGAAACAGTAAACACACTTCAAACGGCGAAGAAAAAAAGTTCATCACACAGACACGTTTTAATGATCAAAAAAATTGATGAAGCGTATTATGACAAACCCCAAAGTTGCACTTTGCTCGCTAAATTCTCTCTAGCTTCCGTCCGCAACCACACGTTGCTGGACACCCTCCGAACGTCTGTTTGTCTGATCAGCTGAAGAAAACAGAACGTTCTCGCTCGACTGCACACTTTCAGGATGTTGATCCGTCTCCGGAGGTTAAACATATCTTTCCACTGGCCCGTTCTTCCAAAGAAAAGAAGGCCTCTACTAAACCAGCCATGTCAAATGCTTTTGGCTTGCACTACTTGTTGAAAAGAGACTAACTTGCACTCAGCACGTGTCACATCTCCGTTGGTTCGCCCGCAGTGGGTTAGTTGGCACGTGTCGGCCGCACACGTGAATTTGCGCCAAGGGTTTATGGTGAATGAATTCAATACTTCCAATGATGAGCCCCCGGCCTTGCCGATGGTTGACTTTGTGAGCATTTCTCATGTTTTTTTTTTCCTGCAGTGTTATTAATCTTTAAAATAATGTGGTCGACACATTTTCTTTGTAATTTGTGCAACTTCAACTGTCAAACCGAAGATACTCATTCTTTAATATCGTGATGTGGCAGACACTGTTTTTCTTTGAAATAAAAAATGTCATTTGTTCTGTATTTTTCTAAAAAAAAAAAAAAAAAAACAAACAAACGAAAAAACACCCTAGCCGCTTACTTAGCTATTTTTCTCACTGAAATTGAACGTGCGAGGTTCAAATGCCTTTAGGAACCGTACCAACACAGCGTTGTTTCGTCCCAAAGTACACAAGCTATTCACTTAAATGTTTGTATGTGTGTGCGTGTGCGCGTGTGTGCGCGCGCGGAGAACATAACCAGTTTTTGTACATGATTGCTTTTCAAGAGTCTCAGTCCTAGGCAAAATGCAAGACGTGCTCTCTGTTCATCTTGTGAGGAAGCAACATTTTTCAAGCTACACTCATTTGGCAAGTTCATTTCTGCTAAAGCAAATTCAAGACTGATTAGAACGGGAACAGCCAGGCCTTTTGAACAATTGGAGGCAGCGGTTCGGGGGTGTTTATTTACATGTAGGGCTGCAAATGTGCAGCTTGCCATCCGCATATTCTATATGATCTATATAATCTATGTAATTTGTCTATAATTTCCCAAATCGTATTTCTTAAGTACCTGCACCTTCCCTAGCCAGCTCGATACAGCTACAAGCATTTCAAATTTTGTCACCATCAAAATGAATTTTGTTTTCATGACAATCTGCTCCCGATAACATTCAAGTAACTCTCTAAGGGAACGGTGTACAGTACTGTAATTATGTTTTGCTGTGGATTTATGACAGTATTGATGTTTTGAATTGATTTGTTTTTTGTTTTTTTTTTAAGTGAGTGTGTGGTCAGGCTACTTGCAACGAATGGTACTTTAATCACTATCAATAAAGTGTATTTGATTGACACATGCTATATGACTGTTTTCTTACGATTGCAAATACCAAAAATGTGTTCACATATAAATAATGTGTTTCTGTGCATTGACATCAAAGGTTTTACGCACGCACTCTCACACACACACACACACACACACACACACACACACACACACACACACACACACACACAGACACAGACATTAGGGATTGCATCCAATTTGAGGACCTTCACCCCACTTAGCCTCCATTTGCCACACTTTCCTTTCATACTGTGGGAGATAAATTAGCTGGCGGCACGAGGGGAGAGTGCTTTCAAGTATTTGGGTCAAAAACAAAACCTGGTGAGGGGGATGAGAGGCAAGCGAGGCAAACAAACAAAACTGCCTTTGCAACACACGGACTTTTCCCCACGTGAATCAATATTCCAGAGATCATCTCCTTTGTGAGCAAGAGAAGAGCGAGCTGAAAAGACAGATGAGGCCGAAGGAGGAGGGCTGTGGGATGTCCGGTAAAGGATGGGGATTCTCATTGGCGGCTTGGGAAGAGATTGCTTGGAATTCGAGGTGAACCCGTGGAGGGGACACAGAAGAATCCTACAATCAGCAGTCTTCTCAGTCTTAGTCCAGTCACTGTGCGGACTCTGCTTCTATTAACTGAGGTAGGTTGCGTTTGAAAACAGAATATGCTTGAACTTTTTAGGACGACTGGTAATTGCATTATTGTCCTACAACTATATTTGTGCTAGGTTTTTTTTTGTTTTTGTTTTTCCTAATAGCATCGTCCAAATAACTTGGTCCCAGATCTGCTGTGGAGTATTTCACAGGACATTGACTGCATATGTTTTGTTTGTGTACTTTAGTATAACAGCGGAATGATGACCTCCAAGTCGAAGTGGCTGATTGTAGTCCTGCTTCTGCTCAATGAACAAGCACTGTGCAAGGTGCAGCCTTCTTCACGTGGCATTCTTGGAGCAGGCGGGACGGACCGAATAGATCCACCAACACAGCCACAATTTGGTCTCCCCATTGTAGAAGAGCCTGATTCTGAATCAACTCTTAGACCTGTAGAGAAGCGCCTAAATTCAGCCAAACGTATGGTATCTCTCCTCAAGGCTAAGCTACAAGACTCGATTCCACATCTCTCCAGTGTGAGGAATATAAGCTGTGGGGAGCTGCTGTCAGCCAGCGGTCTTGATGACCCTTTCTCCTCCAAGTTCCCACAGGAGCTTTTGGGTCTGTCCTTGGTGCCAGTACTGGTGGTGGCTGGCTGCCCGCAGGAGGCGCACACGCTTGTGGTCAAGCTGTATGGCTCACTGGGCGTCGCCGATATCAACGAACTCCTCCTTGACGTGGAAGACTTGATCCAGAGGAGAAAGTCACCATCTGAAGCGAAAACATCCACTCAGGACAGTGACCAAGCAGAGCGCCACCTAGATGCCGTCATGTTTAACATTCAGCAGCTGGCCATGGTGGGAAAGGGTTCAGGACGAGCGAAGCCAATGCAAAATTGCGACGGTTGGACCAGGGTTAATGGAACCATGCTGCTTGGAGTTGTTGTCCAGGACGCTAACAGCGGGCTGGAGAAGGCTATGGACATTTGTGAAAGGAGGGGGGTCATGTGCGCCGGGGTCACAAGCGGTGGGCTCCCTGGACGATATCAGGCGGTGTTCAAGAAAGGCAGTCGCATCCTACCCTCGCAAGCCACCGACTGTTGGATCCGTCAGTGTTACGCAGAGCTTTTATCTACCGGCGCCTCTGCTCGACGGCTGCGACGCGGCCTCCGGGGGACGTGCATCAACCAAAATGAGGAGCGCGTGTTCAGAGTGATGGAGTGGATCCCTGCAGTCAGCACCCTTTACAATTTGGGCACGGCTGTTTACTACGCATCGGTCAACTGCTCCGAAACGGCCAAAGAAAGAGCTGTACTCACCGCCGTGGACCTCGGGACAGACGCCCTCATGGTCGCCACGGGTGGCACCGCCGGTGTGGCTGGTTATGCACTCGGTGCCGGTATCAAGACAGGCGTCAAGGCTGGTGTTAAGTACCTACTAGGCTCCTTGAAGCATGAAGACGATGTGTTGGTCAACCAGTCCAGATGGGAGGAGGGTGTCTTTACTGTACAGTAATCTTAATGAACCACACCAATCGGCATGTGATGTCCTCATTATTACACTCTCTTTTCATGTATCTAGTCTTTACCTTCTTTTCACTGTACAATGTTTTAGTACGCTTTATAGGATATTAACTTGCTTCTCATTCTATGTTTTTAAGTACCGGTACTCTCATTAGGACGTGACACTATGATGTCGCACGTACTTCCGGGAGGCAAAAAAATGAAGCATTCTCCAATGGCACCACTGATAATCACCCCCTTTCCATTTTATTTGACCAAGGCAGAATAAATGACACATTAAACTCCAATTTTTTTTTTACATCATTGGTTAAAGTCATTAGGAGTCAATCACTTTTCTGCCATTCTGCCAGAAATATCCTCTTTTTTTTGTGAAATGGTTTATATGGCACATTATGTTTGACATAAAAAAAAGCTTTACTCATCATTTGAATTTCCTTCTGTACAAATTTTGAAACAGCAGATCATCGCATAATTTGGTGAGACACGAGTCTGCGTTGTGACTGCTGTTGGGAGCGCGACAACGAAATGAGCTTTTTTTATTTAATTGTTCAACATTTATGTAGAAATGCTAGGACAAAAAAATGAGGTAAAGCAAAATAAATAAAATTGTTAAGAGACATTTTTTTAATTGAACTTTTTTCCCCTCATGTACAGTGGTGGTTCTAGATCAATTTCACTGAGGGGGCCTGGCTGGGGCCAGTGGTTTTGATAGAGGGGCACATTCAACCCAGGGCTAAAAAGAAAAAAAAAAAAAAAGAAAGGGGCCCAGGGAGAACATGCAAACTCCACACAGGAAGGCCTGAGCCTGCATTGAACCCACAACCTCTGCACTGTGAGTTCAACTCGCTAACCACTAGACCACCAGGCCACCCAGTGGTGTACTGACACAATTGCAATTCAACTTTAGTAGCTCCCCCTGGTGGCTTTAGGACAACCTGATTCTCGGGATAAAATGTGAATAAACTATATATTCAGAGATTCATCAATAATATATGTTTGAGCAGATTACTATTTGCAAAAGACAACACAGTCCTGTTAAAGCACCTAATGCTTCGTCTCCTTGGTCCTTTGAGGTGCAAGGAAATTACAGCATAAGATTTTTGTTTGTGTTTGAACTTTCGCCTGTCTCGAGAGTCGGGAACAACCTGCTTGACTGCTGCGAGTGGTCAACTCCGCCGCGTGGGAATTGTGGTTGGTTACACAAGGACCTTTGCCATCACGCTATCGGCTGCGATCGGCTCCAATGAGCATTTCCATCGAGCATCTCGCGATCCGTCATTTTAACAAAGTGCAATGCGAAAGTGCTACTATTTCACATTGTCCGACTCCCACACAGGGGGGACCGCGGTTGAGCTTTATGATTATACAGCCGCAGCCGCGCATCATTTGGTTATGCTCCCAGCACTCATTATTTGCTCACGTCTAACACTTAAGTGTCCTGTATTTGCTAAGAGAAAAAAACTGTGACATCTAGTAGGTAAAATTACAGTGTGCCACACAAGCGATTCTGAAGGCCCTGAGCAAAATCGACTGACTTGGCAAACACTCTGAGCCTGAGGCATTAATCTGATTGGTCCAGAAATAAAAATAAATAAATAAATAAATAAATAAATAAATAAATAAATAAATAAATAAATAAATAAATAAATAACATCCACATGTACCGGAAACAGTGCAGCCAAGATAAACTCTGCGAAATTCAGATAATAAATTAAATTAACACAATATCGTGAAAGAGACATTAGAATTGAGGTTGTAACTATAGGTTCTGATTTGTGTTTTAGGCCAGCATTCAGGCATAAGCGACAATGGCCACATCTAACATGGCGCTTGCACTGACGTATGGGACGTAGAACTTAATTTCATCGTATTGTAAATCTGGGAGAGAGGGACACCCACATTTTGGCGGGTTTCGTAGTCACCGTGACGTGGAAAATCATTCTCTAGTGGGAGGGGCTTAGGGGGCGGACGGTGTCCGGTGTGGCGGCAACCGGGCTTGAGTGTGATCAGGCTAGTCGACCGGAGCCGGAGCGGAGGCGCTGGGATTTGTGTCACTTTACGCTCGATTCGCTACTCCGAGTCTGTCGATATGTCCGACGAGGAGCAGGAACAGACAATTGCCGAGGACCTCGTGGTCACCAAGTACAAGATGGGCGGCGACATCGCCAACCGTAAGTGTTCACCTCGCAAACTGCTGCGCTCTGCTTATGTTGGCCTGTTCAAGTGCAGCCATGTGGTTTACATGCGAGGCGCACGTATGCTACGTGAGCTAGCTCCTAGCGTGCTAACTGGCTGGCTAACTAGCTAGCTAGCAGGTGCAGGCAAAGCTCTTCTTCCAGCCTCGCCTCATGTTCGCTCTTTTGTTGATTTTGACTGCCACTGTGCAAATAACATTACAGGAATCGGGTGCTAATGCAAAGATAGCTTCATGCAACTCATGTGCCATCCTGAATTGTATAACTCAAATATGCTCTTGAACTACAACCATGAAGTCAGATTTTTGTCAACTTTTTCTTCTAGATAACGTGCAATTTTAATTCAGGGTAATGGAAAATCAAGTGTCCAATTTTGTCATAGTTTCCTGAATTTGCATTTTTGCAAAAGATCGCGTGTAATTTGTTCATTTTGTGGATTAAACTAATATTTTCAACTTCAGTGTGGACAGGCACAAATTTGACATTGTGAACATTAATTACACACCACCAAACAACAATTCAACATAATACCACATAAATACTGTTTACCCGAGTAATAATGGCTCAATTGTACATTAGCCATGTCGTGGGAGAGCAATTAATTCTTCTACATTATATATGTCGATGGCATTACTTCTTGTAAATGAGTATGTTTCAGACAAAGTGTGTGTAACTGGATAATTTCATCTGCTGATATCTCATGCCACGTTGTTTGGCAATCATGATTCTGGAAGCTAGTCATTGACATTTAGCAACTGCATTACTTGATAGTTGAGTAGCCTGTACATGCTAATGAGATGCAATAGCGGCAAAAAAGAAAAGTTTTAATCTCGTCTAAAAGCACGTTTTAACTCCCCCGTGAGTTGACTAAAGGTAACTCGAATAGAACTTTATAAACAGCCCACTCAAAAATTAAGTCGCAAGTGGTTGACATTGACATCATTCTGGTGCATTTGGGGAATTTGTTGTCCTCTACAGACACTGCAGATCTTAACATACTTTTCTATTCCTTATCCTCCTGCTTTCAATCCTTCCTATTTTTTTTCTCCCTCTCAGAGGCTCTGCGTCTGGTTGTGGAAGCAGCCAAGCCTGGCATCTCTGTGCTCAGCCTATGTGACAAAGGTGACGCCTATATCATGGCTGAAACGGGAAAGGTCTTCAAGAAGGAGAAGGACATGAAGAAAGGTAGGAGTCACCCGATCAACTCAGGTTTCACAATGTCAGTTGAGTGATGCTGCGGATAATTCCCAAATTTAAAAAAAACGGTTTTCTTCCCTTTTCTAGGCATTGCCTTTCCAACCAGCGTCTCGGTTAATAATTGTGTTTGCCACTTCTCCCCTCTGAAGAGTGACCCCGACTACACACTTAAGGATGGAGATCTGGTCAAAATGTAGGCACCGTGTCCCTTACACTTTCTCTGTGTCTGGAGCTGTTTAGTTCTCCTCCTCTCTGTGTCCTGCATATTTATAGATGTATGTGGCTTTTTCCAACTTGTCTTTCTGTCTCTCGTCAGTGGCAAACAACAAGTAAGGTTGGACTTTGCGTAGATTATTTAGCCTTGATAGTGATGATGGCCTCACATCTGTCTGACTGATGTCTGAAGGGAATTATATATGTGAATGTAAAGTGACTCCTTGGACTTTTTGTGCATTTAAATAAAACTGATCTTTGTATCTGTGCTTTTCCAGTGACCTCGGCGTTCACGTTGACGGCTTCATTGCCAACGTTGCTCACAGCTTTGTAGTGGGAGCAACAAAGGTGAGGACACTTGGACTTTAAACGCACAGTGTGGCGTTTAATTTGGCTTCTTGACTTCTTTGCAGGAGAACCCCGTCACAGGACGCAAAGCCGACGTCATCAAAGCGGCCCATCTTTGCGCCGAAGCCGCTCTTCGCCTGGTCAAACCTGGTAACCAGGTACGCCTACATTCAAAGGTTTTGAATCCACCGAAGAAGTTATAATCAGATAATACATGATTTAATTTTGCCCAAATACAGAACAATCAGGTGACAGAGGCCTGGGGCAAGATCTCCCAGTCATTCAAATGCTCACCTATCGAGGGTGAGTACCTGTCAATATCTTTTGGTGTCACTGATTTTGAAACATGTTTGTACATCTTGATATTTCTCTGGACTGATGAGTCAAGTCTCTTGTGTCTTGAAGGCATGTTGTCTCATCAGTTAAAGCAGCATGTCATCGATGGAGAGAAGACCATCATCCAGAATCCAACAGACCAACAAAGGTTTTTTTGGTTTTGTTTTTTTTCTTTAAGGCAGTTTAAAGCTGGGGTTCTCAAACTGGGGTCCGGGGACTGCCACGGGTCCACCAGCCGTAGCTTGAGTGTCCACAAGATAATTTGTAGCAAATGATACTAAACCTTCCTAATTATGCTGAGTTGGCATTGTGATCATTAGTGGGATCTTTGGGTGTGAGGAAAAAAATTCGCTGTAGGAGGTCCATGGTACCCAAAGGTTTGAGAACCCCTGTTTCAAAGAACATTTGACAAATGGGCGCATTTTTGAGTAGCAGCCCGATAGCTGGGTTGTCGTTGCGCTCACCGTTGAACTGTTTTGCTCATGACAGGAAGGATCATGAGAAGGCAGAGTTTGAGGTGCACGAAGTTTACGCTGTGGATGTCTTGGTCAGCACAGGAGAAGGGAAGGTCAGTGATGTTATGTGTATGCTTTTTTTTTTTTTTTAACAGGCTTTTCATCCCTAAAGTTTAAACTTTACTGACACATAACTGCCAGTAGATGGCAGTGACGTGAGGCATTGTGCCACGTGAGCCAAAAAGGGTTTGAGAAAGGGTTCATTTCTCAAAGCTTTGTGCGCAGACTAAACCAACAGTTGGCCAGGTGTGTATGCACAGGCAGCTGTATCTTAACCACACGACGTGTGATGCATTTTTGCACCTGTTTAGACTCTTGGGAATGAATATGAATTGCAAAATATGCATGAGCAATTAATTTGTTTAAGTAAGTAGGCATAATGCAATATATTAATTTTATGTGTGTGCGTTTTCCCACCCTTTCATATCCTAACAAAGTAAATGAGGGTACAGTTTTTTTTACCCCCTTCTCAGATCGATTTTACTGTCCCCAATTTCCTTGGAACACAAACACCATTAAAATAACACAAAACTGTTGATCATATCTTCTGTCAGGCCCGAGATGGAGGTCTGAGGACTACCATATATAAGAGAGACCCTAGTAAACAGTATGGGCTGAAGATGAAGACTTCCCGTACTTTCTTCAGTGAGGTTGAACGCCGCTTCGATGCCATGCCCTTCACTCTTAGGTAAGGAAAATACCACCTGCTTTAATTCCAAAAGAGTTCGTTCGAAACTAGCTTTAATACTAGATGCTTTTGTCACGTTTAACTCAGAGCATTCGAGGATGAGGCCAAGGCCCGACTAGGAGTAGTAGAATGTGCCAAGCATGAGTTGCTGCAGCCCTTCAGTGTCCTGCACGAGAAAGAGGGTAAGGCTTCCCCGCACATGCGTTTTGGGCCATCAGCAATTAGTGTGAGCTTTTCATTGATCTCCCACTTCTCGCTGTCTCAGGAGAGTTTGTAGCTCAGTTTAAGTTCACAGTGCTGCTGATGGCCAACGGACCTCACAGGATCACCAGCGGGCCCTTCGAGCCGGAGTTGTACAAGTCAGAGCATGAAGTCCAGGATGCAGAGCTAAGGGTATGAGTGAGCGCTTGAGAGGAAAATTGCACAAGTTGGGTAGTGGTTAAGAAGGTTACAGATTAGTTTACTTTTTTTTTTTTTAACTTGGAAGCAAAAAATTCTACATTTTAGCACTTGATGGTGGGGCCGAACTCCACCACAAGCACTTTGGCACATGAAACATGAAATATTCTTCAAAAAGTAGACTTCAAGTTGTTTAAAACAATCACACTGCTTTGAAATTCCGCAAGCTAAATGTTCATGCAGGATGCCATCGGCAGGCTTGTAGTTACCGTCTTGATGGCGGTGTTATCACGCTTTAAGCAATGGATTCTGGAACACAAATGATCCAACTAAATTTTAGGCAAACTCTCACAGATGCATATATTATTGATCCTCTGCGAAAATCCCGCGACTGCATCTTACTGAGTGACTTAGTTGTGATGCTCATCTTTGTTTATGAATGGCTGTAAAAAAAAAAACTGCCCCCGCCCCGGTGGCCCAGGCGCTCGCAAAGTACTGCAACAGATGAATGGCGTTTCCCCTTGTTTCAATGAGTTAATATGATTTGCGATATGGATGTTTTGAGTTAGCGGCACGGTGGTCGACTGGTTAGGACGCCCACCTCACAGTGCAGAAGTCGTGGATTCGATTCCGGCTCCGTCCTTCCTGTGTGGAGTTTTTATGTTCTCCCCGTGTCCGCGTGGGTTTTCTCCGGGTACTCCGGTTTCCTCCCACATTCCAGCAGCACTGAGCTAATCGCCCGGGCCACGAACACATCGGGCAATACCTTCATTTGAACACTCCAAGGAGTGAGGTTTTACTAACGTACACTTACGTAGCGCAAGCTGGCATCTGTTACTCCAATATGCCTCTGACTCACTCAAGACTCTGCTAATGAAGTGCAGGAATGATTTTATACTAACACTTGTCATTTTTTCTAGACTTTACTACAGAGCTCCGCAAGCAGGAAAACACAGAAGAAAAAGAAAAAGAAGGTATTTTCTAAACTCAATCGGGTCTTGACAGACCATATTTGTCCCATGATGTAGCCGTACTGTGCTCATCCACTTCTTTGCCGTGACTTCCTTCAGGCCTCAAAGACAGCAGAAAATGCAGCAGGACAGCCAAGTGAGGAAACAGACGCGGCAGAATAACTAGCTGCCTTCACGCCCATGCAAGAAGAAAACGGCCCTGCTGTCCGACAGTCACTCTGAAGAGCTGATTTCATAATATGTCCAATTTACAAAAGCAACACTGGAACTGGAAGTGCATATTTCATAAGCGACATTGTTTCTTGAACTCTTGGATGCCTAACCCTTTACTGCATTACAGAAAAGGACAGAAAGGAAATGAGTGAGTGTGCTTGTTACTTTAAAAAAACTCTCCTCATCTTACTAGTTACAGCTGAAACAGTCCCCCTCTAAAATATCTCAAACTTAACATTGGGCATTAACGGGACTAGCAGCTTGTTTTTGATGTCCAAATTTGATTAAAGGATTGTTGAAGCCGTTGTTTTCAGCACATGTGCAATCGTGTGTCTGAGGCCATATTTCTCTTGATGAAGCAAATTAGTGAACGATTTAAGTCATGTCAGTTCAATCGTCCTGTGGGTCATCTGCCATTTCTTTGATGGATATACAACAAAGGGTTTTATTTGGTGCTTGTCGCTCCAGAAAATTGACAATGTTAGGATAGTTCCATATGTGTAGAATGCAACCGACAGTATTTTACAAGGTTTGTAGTGTCATAGACAACATATTTCATGCCGGTCAGATATTTTTTGATGAATATTCCCACTTATGCATTTAGAAGTTAGAGGGCAAACGGGTGTTGGGGAACAAATGCTAAATGTACTGCCATTAAAGCATGAGAAAAGTCTTGCAGGGTTTATCCTTCTGAAGAGAGAATCTCAGATTTGAGGAGTCAAGACATGGCTTCAGATTTGTCCAAATGCACAATACTGCAGTGTGGCTTGGTCAGTGGGCAAAGGACTTTTCAAATGACTACAATAAACCTTTTCATATTTGTTTTCAATAAAGGTACATTTATGCCGAACATGTATGACCATTTATTGTGATGTGCATTTCTACCCGTGTCTTTTTAATCACGTACAGTAGCCATGAATGCATAAAAGTGACTTGACTGGATCTCCAGGATAATGAGTAAAATACAGCACAGGTTGTAAAATTAACAATCGGTTTCTTGTTTGATCAATGAGTAAATTTGTATTATTAATGTAAGTCTTGTATACAATCGATATTGTAATTGGACAATTATCACAGAGTCACGTGATCCTCAATTGTAGTACAGTATATTTTATACACTTAGGCCACTTAAGTGTGTCTAAAAATATACGTGTGGATAATTTCGTAAGCTCTTGGGACCCGTATGAACGCGCGTAACCTGTAAGACTACAACTCCCGTCATGCTACAGAAAACAGAAATGGCGCCATTACGTCACTATTTTGTATAAGTACAGCCGTAGTCTTTCGTCATATCCTCTTTCCATTGCCCTCCTCGCTGTGAGGTATCGAATCTTGTTTACTCTCAGCGCAATCCAATCCAATCGAATCGAATCCCTAAAGTTTATCATCATCATCATCCACAGCCACTAATATTGTTTTGCTCTTTCTTTCAACAGACTCTTCTCCACACGATGAGAGCTAAGGTAAAATCATTTTGTTTGTCGCCCTCACCGCGGACCCCTAACAAGAAGCGATTGTTAATCTACTTGTTGCGTTTAAGTTAAACTAACCAAGTTACGTAAATATCTCAATTTTTTGTCCCCGTCGCCCTGTAAGACTTGTCGCTAGTAAACTAACTGAGCGTAGTAAACTAAATGTAAATAGCGGAAATGCTAATGCTACTTGCAGGCCCGGACTGTGTCATATGCTAGTAATGGAGAACGTGATTACAGGTAATGGTTTGCGTACAATGCGGGCCTTCGGAAACTATCGGAATATTTGCGAAATTAAGTTGGTACTGCGACTTTGAACTGGTCTCTGACAGGCATGTTGAAGCACATGTAATGCACGTGTTGGTTTGCATTAACCATTTATTTTCTTGCAGTGGAGGAAGAAGCGCATGCGCAGGTAAGCGCCAAATGTTTTATTTACCAGTGAAGTCTTAAATAATTCGGATTTCACTTGTATTGCAAGTCTATAGTCTAATGTCCAAAGGTAGCGTTTCGCAGTGGAAATGGTTTCCGAGGGTGTTTGATCCTTGGTTATGAATTGGATTTTCCAGCCTCTTTTTGGTTCAGAATTGCATATAATTATTGAGTTCGTAATTTCAAATATATTCAGTTTTTTATTTTTGCGTGTTGTTTCCTTGTCTCTATATTAATTACTGCAATGTTGAAATGTCATTAACTGGGTATATATTTTATACACTCACATCTGCCCTGTTGAGATTCTTAAGGATTGGTGTAATTAAGGTCTCTATAATCATAGTAAGCATTGTGACTTAAATGTTGATAGGGCTCTAAGACGGTGTCTTGTCACTCCACATGCCTCTGCTTGTATACAAGCTATAGCAAGAGGTCCTTCAGGCTTTAACAACCAAACATAAGTGTAAATCTGCTTTATTTTTTTTCCCCTGCTCTCAGGCTGAAGCGTAAAAGGAGAAAGATGAGGCAGAGGTCCAAGTAAGCCCTCATCGTGCCGGCTGCAGCCTGTTGGACTTCCTTAAATGACTGAATCTGATGCACGGCCACCTCCAACTTGGCTTCTTACCGCCACGCGCCTCATCCACGCATCCTTGACGGTCTACAAGATGACACCAACCTGGCACTTGATATCAGAGATGCAGCCATTTTGGTTCATGGACCATGAAACGTCTTTGATTTGGCAACTGTTGTTTGTGTACTGAACAATAAATGAACACTGTTCCAAACTTTGCTACAAGTCCCCTCTTAATTAATATAATCAAAATTGTACCATCTTCAAGCTTGTTAAAATTAGAATCTAAACATGATAAAAATGTGCCTAAATTTGCTTGGGTAGATGTGAAAGTGCTTAAAAAAAAAAATCAAGTGCATTCATCCCATGTGCACTGGCCAGTCATAAACACTTTGAAAATTGTATCATCAGTAATGATGGGCAAAAGAAACCGATACCTGTACCTCCAACCTTGATTTGGACTTCTTGAATCACACTACTTCAAAATGATGCTGAGGAGCTTCTAGTGTTCTGCAAGTACAGATGTTTGTAAGGAGAAGTTGCGATCTTGGGTGCATTCGTAATCGCTACTGGTGGAACTTAAGGTTTAAGAGGTTGGGATCGTTCTGATCTTATACTGTCAAACAAGTAGTAAAAACAGCGTTTGGATGACGGACTGGTTGACAGAATCATTAAAGATGGTCAGCCTTTTTCTATGGTTGAGGATGATGGATTGTTAAAATCCAATTACAATGTTTCAACTCAAAAAGCTGTTGGGGGTGGATGGTGGAGGCAAGGTTCTGTGAAACCAAGTCAAAGGATGAAGTCAAGCTATCTTTTGCTGTAAGCCTCACTGCTGACATGTGGACATCAACGAATATGGATTCTTATTTAGCAATAATATGCCATTTTGTGAAACAAACACTACTATACTGTTTGGTGTCCAACATTTCCCACAAATATATTCAGCAGTAAACATTGCAGAAACAACCACCAATTTAATGGCTGAATGACAGCTGACGTATGTTTGCGGCATGGTCACGGATGGGGCTCATAATAAAGTGGCGAGCATAAACCAGCTCAGCCTCTGACGTCTACCCTGTATACTCCTTTGCACACACGTTGAATCTGGTGGTAAAGAATTCCATTACCCAAACCCCAGATTTGCAAATCACCACAGCTCGCAAAATTGTAAGCCAGGGGTTGATTTTTAGCAACATTTGTTTTCCATTTTATGTGGCTGTCGGTGGGGAAACGTTTGGC
>CAAKHF010016400.1:16899-36172 GCA_901007745.1 Hippocampus kuda
TGGGGAAACGTTTGGCTATTAGTGTGCGTAATTTAAGTAGTCAGCCATTTCGAAGGGGGCGCTCCTGAGCCAGTGCGATGCCGTGTCGCACACGGTCGAAGTAGAGTTGGCATTGTAAACACAAGGCTATGGCTGACGACAGGGGTGGAGGCGAAGACAACATTAACGAGAACATGGGCAACCAGCTACAGCTCTTTCCAGGTAAACGGTCAACTCACCGGCTGAAAGGTTTATTCGCTCGTCGTCTTCTGGGAACAAATTGTTTCCGGCTAACAGTTTGGCTCGTTATATGGCAATAAAGGGCAACATTCGGTCACAACACACCCTCTTCGGCTGCTTTCATCCCAGCTCGGAGTAGTTTTCCTCTTCAATGACTTGTATTTCTTGCTGTGCCATAACAGGCAACGGGGAGGAGGAGGAGGACGAGGAGGAAGATGACATGGAGACTGAAGACCGAGACAATGACGACACAACGAAGCCAAGTATTATCACTTTCGATCCTAGTCTGCCTACTTCACACGCTGTGAGTGACTAAACGCCTTCATACGTTTGTTTTTACCACTCCTTGTTGGTCTCAACGCTTTCATGTGTTGACAGTACTTGGGCTCGGACATGGAGGAATTTCACGGCCGGACCGTCCACGACGATGACAGCTGTCAAACTATTCCTGTGCTGCCACACACTGCTGTCATGCTGGTGCCTGGACAGACCCTGCCTCTGCAGCTCTTTAGGGCCCAGGAGGTCAGCATGATGAGGAGTGTCATACAGAAGGATCGAACCTTTGCTGTGCTGGCACACAGGTACATGGCCAGCGCACTCATATGCTGCTCCGTGCTTCCCTACACCGCCACAACCTCCCCCCCCTCCCTCCAAGTAATCATATCATTTTGAAATATTGAGGGTGGGGGTGTTAAAAATATGACAGCAGTTGGTGCGAAACCTGAGATCAGGGGTGACCACACTTTTTCAGCATGTATGCTACTTATACAATGATAAAGTCCAAATGATCACATGATTTATTTTATTTATTTAAAACTATACTTAGAATTCTTTATAGCTACAATATATATGGGTGTACCTTGCATAACGGCATGAACCCATATTTCACAACGCAACTAGTGTACGCTATCTATCCTTACTTTACTATCATCACTTGCACTGAATGGAATCAGCCAGGCAAGCCTGAACAGCACCCTATGCAATATCTACCCGTTCCCCCCCCCATCCCCAATTTATTGCCACAAATTAGTATGACCACAATTTAGTATTTTGTATGCATCTTATATCTACTTAGCGGCCACAATTAAAAGAAAATTCCCATGTCATGTTCGGGGCTCCGTAAATCTTGGTGGATCTCAAGAGCTTTTTTTCCTCCATTTTCTTTCATTGAAACATAACGTTGAGAGCATCATGATGTTAGCAGGTGGTAAACCTCACTTTCTCCATTTGCGCCATAATTGCTTTCGATGACTTTGTCATCATAAAGATTAATTTTTTTTACAGCTTAAAGTGAGACACTAAAAATGAAGCACCTTTGGTAGTACAGTAATAAAAACAAAATATAACGATACATTCATCACACTGCTAATCTTGACTAGTTTGACTTAACCATTGTCATAAAAGGAAACATTTATGAATGAAAAGTGCATAATCGCCTCTCCAGGGCAGTATTAAGACAGCAGGCCTGCTCTACAGAATGAATATGAAAAAAAAAACCCTGCCCGCAAGCATAATCAACTTATGAAAAGAATATTTGTAACAAACTTTTCACATTCAAAAGCACGCATTTCCAATGACACACACACACAAAATAAGAAAATCTTGATGTTGGAAGATGGTCAATGTACACACTCTCTTGTTTGAATAGTTTTGGACTCTTATCTATGCCAGATGCGCATTCATGACAGTGAAAGCCCTCTCACTAATGCAGCACAAATACATTGCACAGTACTGTATAATGGAATTATCCTCTTTAAAAAAAATCTGAATTGCTATTTTGCACATATGAAAACAAAAATTTGACAAAAGGGAAGTTGTTACGGCAGTGACGTGACTCTGCAGTTAATTGGCGATACGCACCTTCATTAGTCAGCTTCATTGTCCCAGTCTTTTTAGGACTACACCTCACTATTATATCAGGAGAACGCCTCTTTCAGTTTGCTCGAGTACACCACTGTACATTGCATTTTGCAGTGATCCAGGTGAACCAGAGGCAGAATTCGGAACTACAGCAGAGATCTACGCATACCGGGTGGAACAAGAGTACGGAATCGAGACGGTCAAAGTGAAAGCCGTGGGCAGGCAGAGATTCAAAGTCCACGAGATAAGAACTCAAGCAGATGGGTATGTTGGAATGGTCTCATAAATCACGAACCAAACTTTGTATCTGTTAAATGTACAAATGGAGTTCAGTCATTTTGTGGGGGGGAGAACTATTCCTCAAAAAGAGAACCATGGTCCTTGACTGCAAAGTATTAACTCTTGAATTGGGTTTTGTTTTTTCTTTAGAAGATTTTGTTTCAAATTAGGTCTCAACTCAATCTAATCATCACCACTAGGCGGCAGTATCGTTTTGTAAACATGCTTGTTCAGGCATGTGTCAGTCGGGCTCGTCAAATGCTAAGCACTTTCACTTATTTTTAGTTGTATTTTACAGCGCTTTATAATTGTTAAAATTGACGCTAATTTTTTTTTTTTGTAATTGCATCTGCACTTAAAAGTTTCATGAAGATGACAGTTTAAGCCCAGAACAAATTCACACTACTTGGCGATGAGGAACTTTTATTTGAAATGACGACAGCCATCCACTATATTTATTTTTAACATACAAAATTAGGAATCTGGGCACATAAAAAATAATGCCCACCCTCATTTTGTATAAATAATAATGAGTATAGCTTAATAATTAATTACAGGACTCATCCGTGTAGTCGGTGTAATTGACACTTGAAGTCTGAATGGACTGTTAAATTCTGATTTGTGCATGCAATTATCATGACTGGGGAGAGCATGCAAATGGGAAGTGCTACTATTACAAGGGACAGCTAGAGGGCAGACACATGCTAATCCAGAATTTTGCTCCAGTTGGTTTGAACTCATATGACCTTGAGTAGCTCCTGTTTTGTGTTACGTAAGAACACAGCGGAGGTTAAAATTGCTGGAAAATATTCTATGAATGTCAGTTGCGCTTTTTGTGTCCATTTGAATATTTGTAATGAGTTTGTTAGCATTAATTATCTTCCTTGCTTCCTGCACCGTCTGCCTCAGTGGCATCGATGAGAAAAAATAACCCTCTTGCATGTCGTCGTCCTGATGTCTGTCCTGATTACAAACGTTTTTAGGAAGCCGGTGAGGCTCACCGCTCATCAGGACGCATTTCCGCCCGTTGCTAGTGGCGCCTATAATGCTCACAAATGACCCTGTACCAAGTTATCCTGTTGAACTTTTGCCATACTGCAAGTGGCTCCAGTGTGGTGGCAAAGCTCTCATTCTAGTACAAATTTCCTAAATTGAGCTTTTTTATTTGTTTTGTTTTGTTTTTACTCCCACAGTGATCCCTCAAATTCTTCCCACGTGTTCTGTTTTACCGTCTAAAAGTGGAACCATTTTTGGTTAACGATATAATTTTTTTTCTTTTTTTTTCAGGATTCGACAGGCCAAAGTCCAGATCCTTCCAGAACGAATCCTTCCTGATCCTCTGTCTGCAGTTCAGCTAACGCCCCTCTCCAGGCTTGTCGTGCACCCTTCCTCCAAGCCCCCAACTCAAAGCTGCAAGCAGGCCGAATGCTGGTGGAATAACTACCAACAGGTAAAATCTACATTTAATATACTTTAATTGCCCAGTCGGGAAGTCTTTAAAATGAACTCTAGTGCAACCATGAACGTCAAACGCCCAAAAATGAATGTATCGCCTAAAAAACTTGATTTTTCTAGAAAAAAATGGATTGACATAAATTCCAGTTTCAGTAATTAATGTTTCCTGGTTTGTATTTGACCTCAGCATGGATGAATTTTAAAAAATGATAATGAAATCCCAAGGGGCACATTGATTCCAAATTCAAATAAATTGGAGGTTGACCTGTAGCCCAGAATGGACTTCCGGGTTCCACTGCAGTGCCAGCATCTATTTGACACTGTTTGGTCTGATATTTTTCCACTTAATGGCCATTTGTTGGTTGTCCCAGAGGAAGTTTCGCTGTGCCATTCTGACCCGCTGGCCACCGTGGGTCTACGCCCTCTATGAATCTGTAAGCGGCGACCAGTCATTTTTATCAAGCCAAGATCGGCAATTGAAATGTGAATGTCAACCACGTGGTCTCCTCCCTCACCACAGGAGTCCCTCATGAACCGAGTGAAGAAGCAACTCCACGAGTGGGACGAGAATCTGAAGGATGACTCTCTCCCTACCAACGCCATAGGTCAGCCCCCCCATCCCAACTCCCCCGGCTCTGTTTATTGCACCACAATGTACCCGCGCCCACGCAATCGGTCTCTTTGTTTGTGTTATCCTTCCTTCCTCCATTTCACCCCGCACTCCTGTCTGGTTACGATCAGACTTCTCCTACAGAGTGGCGGCCTGTCTGCCCATAGACGACTCGCTCCGGCTGCAGCTGCTGAAAATCGGCAGTGCCATTCAGAGGCTTCGCTGCGAGTTGGACATAATGGATCGGGTAAAAAATTAATTAATTATTTAAATCACCCCACATCCTCACTCATTACTTTTGGTTTGCAACCAGTTGGTAGAGGTTCGAGTCTGGATGCAAACGAAATGTACAGTTTTCATAATATGCCTTCTTTTAAGTCTTTAAGGTTGTTTTGTATTTTAGGATCGATTCGCTATAAATGGCAACTGTACTAGTCATATAATTTGATTTCTTATGCGTATTCATTTGTAACCAGTAATTTAATGTAATCCATATATGCTTAAGTGTGAATGTAGATGGTATTTTATTTGGCTGCTGCTCATTTTTAAAGTGGGAAGTTTTGTAAACTTAATAATGCAAGATTTCCATGTTTTGACAAGTGATACGCGGCTCACAGTCAGCTTCCTCTGGTCATCGCTGACATCATCAATTTCATATAGCAACCAACGTTTTCAAAGCTGCGCTGCGGTGTCACGCAAACTACTGCTTTTCTGAAATTTCTATTTGTGTTATTCTCATGAATTGAAATAACATCGCCGTTTGTATTTTGAAATTTTAACATATCGTTGCATCAAATATGCATTTGTGTCATTTATTTTTTTGGAGCAGTAGTCGCAAATGCTCATCAATTGCCCAGGTTGGTGTCAGTTAAGAAGCTCTTGCACATGGTGATAAAAAATAAATAAATAGTTGTCACTATCCCGCTGAAGCTTGAACATAAAGCACTACGAAATGGACATCCTTTGTCAGCCCGTCAGTGACCACAGCCTTTGAGTGAAGGTAATAGGTAGCCTTAATGGGAACATATTACTCTCACTTTCAAAGCTACCCTGGCTATTCTTGGACACTGCTAGAGGTGATGCACACATTCGTGAAGCGAGACCTGAATGCCCGCAATGCTCCCTAACTTAGACTCCATAGTTATTTTTACCTTTAAGTACCATGTGATCCTTTTTCTAGTAAGACGGCTTTTCTTTTTCTTTTTTTCTTTCTTTTTTTTAAAAATGTTATTATATATATATATATATATATATATATATATATATATATATATATATATATATATATATATATATATATATATATATATATATATATTTTTTAACGGTCCATTCTCTTGCCTCCTCAGTGCACATCACTGTGCTGCAAACAGTGCGAAGACACAGAAATCACCACAAAAAATGAGATCTTCAGGTGAGGCAGCACGTGCTTGACGGGTTATTGAAGAAAATAATTATTTGATCATGTTTTGACAAAAGGTTATTCATCACCCGAAGCCATAAATTGGACAAATAGTATTAAACCTTCCTCTGAAAGTCATTTTCATTCATTCGCCATATCAAATGTCACACTTTTTGAAGATTTAATACTGCTTGGCAGATCTGAATGTAGCATCACTTCTCCATTTGGTGGAAAATATAGAGATGAATTAGGTGCTTGTTAAATGGAAATATCAACTCTTTCGTGCAACAGAAAAGACGGCCTGTAACCTGATAACATGATAAACTGTCCACTGTAGTAACCGCTGTACTCGAAAGGGTTCATAACTAAGGTGTCATTATGTGATGAAGACCTCGCTGTGGACATCGCGACTGCGCTTTGCAGACGAGGTCATTTCTCATAATTACCTGCTCTTGGTCAGCTTGAACCCATCTCAAGTTTAATTCTCGGCCACTTCTGGGTAGCCAACCTATATGGCTGCAATCAGCCAAATTACAGCGACATCAGAGGCGATTAGTTTCCCGGGAAGCTGAAGTTTCATCATAATAAGGCCCAACCTTATGTAACAGCGACGTGACACTTCATTTCTGTCAAACTCTTGAAACTGCCCAGACACGCACCGGAGCCAAACTTCATGAACTTGAAACCATCTCAAATACCGGTAATTAATATTCAATGACTGGTTACACGTTTGGAAGAAGTTTTTCATTCGTGTTGACTTTTAAAGTGGAGCTCCATCTTAAACTAGGGGTGTCAAACTTTTCTCCACCAGCACAAACGGAAAACACTAAAAAATGGCATTCCTTATTTCTTTGGCTCTCACATAAGAGCCGAGAGGAGAGGCTGTTTAAATTCTCCTGGAAGTTCTCTAGTACCACACGACTTTTATTTTTTCAGATCGCATTGCTATTCACATCCGAGTGATTTCAAAGAGTGACATTCTGCCAAAAAGCACGGCGCAAGCCGTGACGTCCGCTAACCAGAAGCTGAGCTCTGCGCTGTTTGTTTCCGTTCTAGGTGTGTGGCCAGCCCGTGAGGCAGTTACAGAATATGTCTTCCACTTCATGTTACATATTAATGCCCCTCTGCATGGGGAAAAAAATGTCATAAGCCTTCCTCGGCCAGTAAAAAAAAAAAAAAAAAGAGAGCCAGGTCTGGCAGAAACATGCGACATAAACCTATCAAATGGATGATGTTCTTTTCAAGTGGGTAACTAAGGAAGGGAAGCTGTTGCTTTTATCACTGGAATGCTGAAAGAAAACATTTGAGGCAACCGGGGTCTCTGTGAAATGTCATTTGCACTTTCATTTAACCTTTGTTTTCCCCCCCCACCTGATTGTGCGTGTCATCCTTCAGCTTGTCTCTGTATGGCCCCATGGCTGCCTATGTCAATCCCCACGGTTACGTCCACGAGACTCTGACCGTCTACAAGGCAAACAACCTCAACCTGGTCGGCAGGCCGTCCACACTGCACAGCTGGTTTCCAGGGTAACTCGCTCTTTGCAGCTCCCGCACCCCGCTGTGACAAGTTAATACAAAAAAAAAACAAAAAAACTGTCTGACGCAGAAGTGTCATCTCACTTTTACTAGCTTTGTAACTTCAAGTAGCACACGGCATGATTCAAGTAAAAAGCCGTCATCATCATCATCCTCACATTGTGCATGTTGGTTACTTGGCATTATAAATGATCTTGTTGTCAGTATCGGAATCATCTTTTATTGGCCAAGTATTTCGAAACACACAATGAATTTCTCTCCCAATAGCATGAGCTGCACTAGTATTGCAATAACAAGCAACTACGATAAACTAAGACATGAAATACAAGTGTGGAAAGACTTTCCGGAATGTCAGGGTACCATTGAGTAGTACTACCATCCGATGACAGCTGTGTGACAATGTGCAGTCATTGAGCAGAGATAAGGTGATCAATGGCGCGATACAATACTATGACGGCTGTGCAGTTGGCCCGAATAATCGTTGCACCATTTTCAAGGGACCGGCAGCAATAATTATAGTTATAGGTGTGCAATTATGCCATTGTGCCAACACCATCTCAAAGTCATGTTCGGTGGCTAATTTATCACGCTGTCATTCCATTTAAGATGTCCACAGGGGCTGTCACGAGAAAAGGTTGTTTTTTTTTTTCCGGATGATATAACTTCTCAGAAAGTATTGCAACAAACAATAGGATTCATGGGGTTTTTTTTATGCCACTGATTGAACAATATTAAAGATAATAATTGGAGTACATCCTTTAATTAGCGCCGTTAACTTCATTCTCAAGAATGTTGAACATTGGCATTGGAATGTAGAGCAAGAAATAAAATATCTTAGATGAGCGAAAATATAACCAAAACACATTCAGGTTCTGTTCACAAATAATAATAATAATAATAATAAATTAACTAAACCACAGTGATTGAGTGGTTCGAGCGTCGATCTCACAGTGCAGAGGTACCGGGTTCGATTCCAGCTCCGGTCTTCCTGTGTGCAGTTTGCATGTTCTCCCCGGGCCTGTGTGGGTTTTCTCCGGGTACTCCGGTTTCCTCCCACATTCCGAAAAACATGCATGACAGGCTGATTGAACACTCCACATTGTCCCTACGTGTGAATGTGAGCGCGGATGGTTGTTCGTTTCTGTGTGCCCTGCGATTGGCTGGCAACCGGTTCAGGGTGTCCCCCGCCTACTGCCCGAAGACGGCTGGGATAGGCTCCAGCACGTCCCGTGACCCTTCTGAGGATAAAGCGGATCAAAAAAATGGATGGATGGATGGAACTATATTAACATAATATACAATCACTGCGGAGGCAGACTAAAATGAGCTGTCTTTTATCCCCTTCAGAGAAAGTCCTCTTTCACCTAATTGTACAAAGCTGGGATGGCTGTTTGGGAAATCCTATTTTTTTTAAATTCATATAAAGGCTGCTTCCTCAACACCATTCAGTGTCTGCATCTCATTTGCTATAAAGCGGGTAACACAATCATTGAGGCGTTATAATTGCAAGCTGTCGGCAAATGGACGACCTCCGTGTCCCGCCGTGTCTTTTGTTCCCAGTGAAGAAACTGGCTTGAATGGCTGTTTTTAAATGGAGTTTGAGCTTTGTTGTGTTTGCGACTTTCTTCACACAAATGCGACATCCCGGTTGATTGCGGGCTTTCCGTGTCTTATCTGGATTGAATCCAAAATGTTCCCACAAGGCTGCAGCATTAGGGGTTGGAACAGATTCCATTTATCACACTCAACTTTTTTTTTTGTGTGTGTGATTGCGCAACTCCAGCTGTCAGAAAACTTCTTTTCTGGTACTCGAACTCCCTTTGCTTCAACCCTGCTCACGCCATCTGTCATTGTGGGTGCATGAGTCCCATCTCCCACAACGGTGAGCACGTTGACTCATAGGATAGGAACGAATCAGCACAACTGAATTTTGATGATGTGTAAATAAACACTCATGGAAATGGAAATTCATCATGTCTGGGGGGAAAAAAAAAAGAATGATATGTCGATATACCTGTAGTAGTTATTGAGATGTAACTACTGTCCACATCCAAGTCTGTGTTGATGCCGCAAATTAACTTCTGAATGGCTTAAAAGAAAAACAACAAAATGAAAGTTTTGGAATAGCCGAGTCAAAGTCTAGACTTGAATCCATTTGTAATGCTGCATTCGTGCTCCAAAATCCTTCGGTGTTGCTAAATTAAAGCAATCGAATTGGCCAAAGTAGCTCAACAGAGATGTGAAAGACTCAAATAGGAAAAAAAAACAAAAACCCTACTTCATTTGAGCAGTTATTAGATTAAGGGGGCCGCTACTTTTCCCCTGAGGATAGTGGGGAAATGCTGTCTGGATGGATTCTGAATTGGGCTTCCCTCTTCCGCTCAGGTACGCTTGGACAATCGCCCAATGCCGATGCTGCGGCTCTCACATGGGTTGGAAGTTCACCTCCACCAAGAAGGACTTGTCTCCACCTCGTTTCTGGGGTCTGACTCGCTCGGCCTTGCTCCCCCGCATCCCCCCCGACGAGGGCGAGGACGGGCGGGACGGCTCGCGACTCTTCTGCCTGTGACAATATGACCTCCCGTCCCCCGTCGTGTAATAACTGCCTGGTTGTGTTGCCTCCTAAGTAATCACTACATCACACGCTGTCAGCCGTGGCAGTAAATCCATCATATTAGCGGAAAGGTCATCCAACCTTTACATGGCACTTGAGCAGCATACGCAATAGGAGGGAAGGGCGGGTTGTTCTTTATATGTGGATGCACTGGTGAAGACAAAAAGAGACACGCTTCCCCATTCGTGATCCTTTGAGCATGCCGCTGCGTCGTGCGCGCGTCTGTCCAGCTGTTCGTAGGCACACTGATTGAATGTCAAAATGGGTGTCGTTCATGGGCCCTGCGGCTGTTGTCCTCCGCTTGGTGGAAGGTTTAGGAGCTTGAGCAAACAGAATCTCAGAATTCCCATTGAGAGAGCTTTTTT
The DNA here is from genome assembly GCA_901007745.1 of Hippocampus kuda. Taxonomy (NCBI): domain Eukaryota; kingdom Metazoa; phylum Chordata; class Actinopteri; order Syngnathiformes; family Syngnathidae; genus Hippocampus; species Hippocampus kuda. Next base: position 27,240 of record CAAKHF010016400.1, read on the forward strand.
TTTTTTTTTTTGCTTTATTGATGCCTGTCATTATTGGCAATGTCTCATTGACTTTGCGCAAGCTGACTCTATTGACATTTTCGAAGCTTAGAAGTCAAGCGGTTTTTTTTTTTTTTTTTTGTATACCCAGTAAGTTGGAAACGACTTCATGCCAGGACCTCTAAATCGGGTGCGCTTTGTGTTCCAGTGGCAGCCATGACCATTTTTGAAGGTCACAGCTAAATTTCGAGTATGAAAGGAGCATTCAGCCATCATTTAAAATCCCTCCGGCTGTTGAATCATTTTCTGAACATCAAGCAAGAAATGTACAACGTGGTCATGAATGGTAAAATGATGTCCTGACTAAGTCCATGATGTTATGGTGTTCCCTTGAGGTTGCACAGCTGCTCTTTTCAGCATCATCAAAATGTGCCGTGAGATGCTGGTTCATGTTTCCTTCATGGTCTCAATTAAAATTGCACCATCGCTTGGTATGCGAATATTGTGTTGGCATCCAAACACCTTCTTTGGATTTTTGTTTAAAAAAAAAACAAAACAAAACATCAGAGTGGCTCTCATGTGAGTTGAGTGCCCCACTCCCTATTTTTTTTTCTTGTAAACCGTAGTGATGGTCTAAGCCAGTGGTTCTTAAACTTCTTAGAGATATCAAACTCAACCAGTTAATATGCAAAGTAATGAAATAAATAGAATTACTTTTATATATATATATATATATAAAACAAATTCAAGATACGAAAAAAAGGAAAAAAGTAAATAAAATTTCAAGAGAAGTATACTTTTTTTTTTTTTTAAATTGTACAACGTACGTAACAGTCACACACTGACTACTGAGCGAACTAAACTTCCCGCAGCACTGATTGGCCAAGAAATGTCAGGCCTGGCTAAGTGCGCGTGTCATAACTAATTGGGATGTTGAGTCGGGGGGTGTGTCTTAACCTCCATGGCAGAGGTTCTGTCGAACCCCTGAGTCCGATTCAGCGAACCCCTAGGGTTCGATCGAACCCTGGTTAAGAACCACTGGTCTAAGCTTTTAAAATAAGAGTGACGTCCATTCTGTCGCTAATCAACAACATTTGCTTCAAATTGTCGCATCTCAACAGTGACAAATAAAAGAGCTCCTTTTTAACTTGCTGTTCATGCCCAGCTGTCCCGTTAAGAATAACCGTTAAAATGGTGTAAAACGTCAGCGGCATAAACTCTTCACGAAGCCCATTGACCAAACTGAAACTACTCCGCAAAAATTTATCATGTCAGACTGTGCCATCTTTATCATTTTTTAAATGGGAAATGAAGAGTCTGTGGTATTCACATGTTGAGTGACTCGCCTCCAAAACAAAACATGCGAGGAACGACCTACGAGTGTGTCAACATGCCTATTTCAAAAATGGAAAGAACCGTCGTTAAAATCATATTTTTGCTCCTGTATTTATGCCACTTTTTGCGGTACAGTAGCCGCAGCATCTGCTGTCTTCGTGGCTATTATGCTGCCATTTAGGTTCAACCTACAGGTTGGATATTCACTTCTATTCAAGTATTTTAATTGAGTGTAAGAGTGGAACCTCTTAACGTCAAACACGCTGTTCCAGGAGCCATTTTAAAGCTATTTTTCCCCATAGGAAATAATCAAACTGTCACAGACATAAAAAACTTTATTAGCACTGTAAAAATATAATGTGAAACTGTAAACTCGCCTGTGAGGATATGTAAAGTTACCTGAATCTGAATGTAAAAAAACACTCGACTGTAACTTTGCAATGAGTGGAAATAGGGAAACGGAGGCTGAAAAATCCAGCTGCTTCACATAATTCCTGGTGTATTTTCCTCGCTCTCTTTTCATTTTCTTCTTCCCTTAACACACCGCTCACTCGTTTGTTTATGTGTAGCGTTAGTACTTAAACGCTCGCTGAACTGAGCTAGCTTGTACGACCTCGGTATCGTTCGGCTTTAAAGTTTCCACTCCGCACATTTGTTTTTTGTTGACAGAAGTAAAAGGCTTTCGGAGTAATGTGCAGTTGTTAAACTGTACGTTGCGGAGAGAGCGGGTCGGTATGGGGCAGTGAGGGTCTAAATACGCCTTGCTACACATGCAGCGCACCGGGCCTCCCCGACGACTTGAACATGAGTCTACCTCCATGAGGAGCATTTGCAGCCGAGCGAGGTTTAGACAGAGTTGTGGACACGCAGCACGTGTACATTTGTCTTAGCCTAACATAAATACAAAGCTGTCTTTGTTTGGTTTTAGTGCTTGTTTCCCTCCAGTAAACTATCGTGCTCGATGAAACTGGTTGGTGATGTGTGTTTACTTCACTGTTACATTTTTTTTTTTTTTCGAAGGAATGCTTTCATGGCCTAGCAGAAGAATTCTACAGTGGAGCCTTGCGGTACAACTGACTTGACATGAGTTTTCTGGGACGCGAGCCAGCGTTCGGCCGATATGTATTTATTTATATATTTTCTTTAATGCCACTCCCAGTTGACATTTATTGTCCAACTCTATGTTAAAACAAAGATTTGTGTATTTAAACCAACTATATAACTTTTCCTGAAAGTCCATTTTACTAAATGATGACAAACAATGCAAAATGCCAAAGCCCATAATCTCCCCCCCAAAAAAAACACTGTAGCTACAGTAAAAGCATGGTGCTAGCATCATGCTTTGGGGCTGTTTTTCTTTTAGCAATAGGCAAGGGTGAAGGAATTATTCAAATTTCCAGTTAGCAGTAAAGTCTATGAGTCTATGAAAAAACAGCAGACGAGAACAGCTGAACTTTATTGGGGGTCAAGAAGAGGCACTTTAAATTGAATCGGGTGTGTACTGACTCCCATTTCATATGTGTTTGAATGTGGTTACAGTACTTAATTCTGAACACCGCCACATTCAAGTTGCGAGGGTGTGCACACTCGTTCAACCGCATCATTGTAGTCATTTTTACCTTCCCTCTTAATTTATTTTGTTAATTCATTTGAGTTGTACAGGTAAAAACCAACAAGAATGGTGGTAATGTTTTAAAATGGTTTATCTTGGTCTCATTTTCGATATTTTAAAAACCTGGCATTTCTACCGGGGTGTGTCGATTTTTATATCCACTCAAGCGTCACATCTGAGACTAGATGATCAAAATTAATGATAAGGTAATTGCAACCAAAAGTAAATAAATAAATAAACTTTAGAATCTCTCAAACCCTGGTGACAGTCATACCAAAAAAAAAAAAAAAGGACTCAATCACAATATGAGACAAGTTTATTTGGTATATGTCAATTTCATAGTTTAAATATACACTAAATCATGCGTAGGGCTACCATGCCCTACTCTCACGAGACATGACATGATATGTAACATGGTCCAATAATCAAGTTGTCAAAAATGCAGCTTTTTCGCTAATAGTGCTCATGCTTGATTCATTGTGTCTTGATAAATGTACGGGACAGCGGTGCCTTGAGATACGAGGGACCCAACTTCCAAAGTTTGCAAGATACAAGTAGCCGACAGTACAATTATTTCGTTTGGAACGGTGTAAAATTGAAAGAAGTACCGAACAGGAAATGGACTCTTAAGTTTCTATACAGCTTAGTTTTTGTTGAAAATGACAGTGGTAACAGCAGATTTTAATCAAATGGCTTTAAGTGTTCCTAAACTTATTTTTGACACTGATTTTGATCAAGTCTTTACTTTCTCTGGGAAATTATGTTTTTGAGATCTTTTCATCTTTTGTTTTTTAAGTTTGACATATAAAAGCTTGTGCAATATAGATTTTACCATAATGTTGTAATTTATAGTTACGACGTTTTAAAAAAATCCGTCTGTTGACGAACCTAATCCTTAATTCATGAATATTACTAAATATTACTATCTTGCATATGATATATTGTAATATTTTATATAATGATGATAATAATAAGAATTATTGTTATAAAAACTGATGTGCTAGACACAAAAATTGGGCAGATTTGGAATCAGCACTAAAAAAAATAAAATATCTAGTAAAGTTTAGGTTTTCTGTATATCTTAACCAGTGCTATTGAAAGTCATCCTGCTTTTTATGCCTACAGAAAGTGACAACTAAAGGTCAATTTTATTTTGTACATCTTTATGGATGATTATTGATGTATATTATGAGATGATAAGTTCGTTCATTTGGAGAAAAAACAAAACAGGATTTGTTTACAGTAAAGTTGAAGGATTGGTACAATAGATGATGTACAATATTTAGTTTTATCCATTGTTCTTGCTCACTCTTATGTGTGTTAAATGTGTTTGTATCATTTCAGAAATGTGTTTATAGACCTTGAAAAAAAACAAGTGTTGAAAATACTTGTCATTAAATAGGATATTTCTATATCACAGAATTCACTTTTTGAGGGGGTCTGGAACGTAACCGTTTCAATGGAGGCAGATTACTGTAACGACGTTTCAATTCCCTTCAAAGGAGAGAGATTATTCTTGATCGGATTGTTTTGAGTTCAACGCATGGCCACTGGAAAAAAACTGAACTCGTATCTCAGGGCACTACTGTATTGGCTCTTCGTTGTGCAGGTGTCTGCTGAATGTTCTTTTACTTGAGTTCACCATAACAAAAGAATGGAACATGATTGTTAATACAGCAGACTTTTTTTTTCTTTTCTGGCAGCTCGCTCAGGCACAGTTGCCCTCGTCTTGTGTTTGTTCAACATCCTGCATCTGGAACACACTTCCTCATGCAGGCCACCCACTTGTGCGTAGCTGAGAGATGCTGTATTTAAAATATCGTGTGTCACTGACAAATGATATCTTGTCCAGAGACACCCCGGTGGATTAGCATCTGCTCAGCATGCACCAGGCGTCAACACTGCCTCACCTGCTTCCTCCCCTGACATGCTTTCTTCACTTGTCATTGGCGAGGGTTTTAAAACTGGTGTAGAAGGTGCTGACCAGCGTGGCTTCGTCGTGTGTGGAGTCTTTGGCGAAGGAGTGCCGCTGGCATACCGGTACGAGGAGCCTCCAAGGAAAGGGACCACTGAAGAGGAGGTAGATGAGGGGGTTGGCGCAACTATTGAGACTGGCCAGCAACATCAGGATGGTGAACGTGGCAGCTGCAGTGACAATGGGTCACAACATTAGGTACACCTGCACAATTTCACTAGACTGGAGCTGGATCAAAAATTCGAACTCTCCAAAGATATTAATGCTCAGTTTTTTTGCTTGACACTAATGTTATAGGTGACAGTGGCGTCACCTCATTTGCCTTGAGCTCAAACACAGCAGGGAGTTCAGAAATGATTAGATTTTTGTGCGGCCTTAATTGATTATCAATGTATTAATTGTCTTAGGTCCGTAAACTTGAAATACAAGCACTGTATTCTTTGAAAAAAAAAAAAGAGGAGGCTTCAAGTTGTTTATTGCTAAGGTAGGAGCTGGGACAAAGTCGGAAATTCCATGTGTGCCTCGTTCACTTGCTTGTCGGAGATGCTTCACCGAGCCAGAATTCATGGGATTAATACTGAAACATTGCTTTTGATTGTATTACATCATTCTAACACAATTTTATGACTATAATTTGCACATTTTATGGCCAATCCGATGACCACATCCAATATGGAGGACGTCCTGAGATATTGCTCGGAAAACAGGCCACCCGGCTCAAGGCAATGTTTGTGCCAGTAATAAAATGAAAAAATAATTTTTAAAAGAAGAGGAAAACAATCGGTATCAACATTTCCAAAGGGTTTGTGATTCCTGTGTATTTCTGATAGAATAGCTTCAAACGACCCTTTAGTTACTGACACCAATGTAATGTGTCCCTCCCCACTTGCCGTACTGTCATTGTGCCGGGGGGCAACGTGTAGGAAACTAAACATCGCCCAATGCTTTTATGTGCTTTTATAAAAATAATCTTTATTGAACAAGTCAGAACATCGCCCAATGCCCGAAAACTGATCGTCGAAATCATGACATCACTACTTATGCTCACATTAGTCAGATAAAATCACACCATTCATTCATCCATCTCATCAACACCTCAACATTGGTATTTCACAACACAAAATTATCTACTGTGATCAAATAATTGCATTTAAAAAAAATACTTGTTTATGTTCAGAGATCCGTGGCTCACGTGGGGGGCATGGCGCCCTAACGTACATATTTTATGCATTTGTTTACATTTTCAGGGCTACGGTTTATTTAATTTCATTTAATTTCAGTTCTTTTGGATGGAGTGCCACTTACTTTCTTTCGGTGCATTGGGGTCCCATGCGGACCACAGTTGGACGGTGAAGAAAGGAGACCAACACACCACGTAGGCCACCACAATGACCACGGTCATCTTGAGGGTCTTCACCCTGGCTTTGGACATTCCGGCTGCGCCGCTGGATCTCGGGGGCAGAGGTCCCGCCAGGCCGCGCCGCGGCTTGCGGCGCAGGTTTTGTTGGATGGCCCTGCAGATGCGCACTTGGCAGAAGACGAGAGTGATGACGGGCACCACGAAGATGACCGTCGTGGTCCACGTAATGTAGGTCTTGAGCCCCCACGGCTGGACGAATTTGGCCCAGCAGTCGAACACGCCGGGTGCCACCTCCACACGGGAAAAGATGAACACCTGGGGCAGGCTGCCCACTAGGGATACCCCCCACGCCGCGCACACAGTCGCACTCATGCGTCGGTGCGTACGCTGGAACTTAACCATGGGGTTGCACACCGCCTGGTACCGGTCCACCGTCATGGCCACGATCATGTAGGTGGACGAGAACATGCCCAAAACCTGCAAGTACTTCACCAGGCGGCACACCAGGTCCGGACCGACGAACCTGTCCGTGATGTCCCACATGAGTTGCGGGCACACCTGAAAGAAAGTGACCACCAGGTCGGCCAGGGCCAGGTGGAAGACGAACACGCGCATCCGGCTCATGTGCTTGCGTTGGCGCCACAGGACCAGCAACAGGATTCCGTTCAGGACGGCGGCGCTGGAGAAGATGATGGCCAACAAGGTGATCTCCACCCTGGCCAGGGTCTCGTCTCTCGGATCCGCTTGCTCGCTGTCGTTGATTGTCAGTGACATCCTCTCTGGCCGACGTGCAGGTATGTGACCAAAAGCGCAGCCTGCACGCAAATATTCAAAAGCCAAATCAGCTGTTTTTCAAAGTATGCTGCGCGAGTAGAATTGTGTGGCTGCCTTTGCACCACTTCTTAAATCAGAGGTGCAGAGTGGGAGTGATCTCAGGCTGGAATCATCAAGTGTGTGCGCGTGTACGGACGTGCGTCTGCGTGAGTGTGTGCGTGTGCGTGTGCGTTTGTGTGCGTGAGTGCTCCACTAATTTATGTGAGGCTGACACATTCAAAATAATATTTGTATTGTTTTTTTAAAGCAACCGAGCATCACTTTTCTCTGTTTACATATTTAATTTATAGCTGATGCTATACAGTGGGTATTGAAACATTTTCTACATGCCGTACATTCAAACATCGAAGAAAACTAACTTAACCCATTTCATCCCAAATTTTTCCCAGACATTTAAAAGTCAAAATCAGGTGTCATTGGTAGCCCTTTTAAGTAATCAGTATTAAAAAAAATTTAGAGCCCTGTAAATTAAATCATTGTTGTCCTTCACAAATGTGACCGGTGGGATTAAATGGATTAATATGTCAAGTCTAATCGGTTTAGGTGTTGTGGAGTTATCATATGACAGACACAACAGATATGTTTAATGCTAGAGCGACAGCTACAGAGAAAGACAGATACAGCGGATATAAAAAGTACAATGGTGGACGAAAGCCCAGAAAAAAGTCAGTGGCAAACAGAAGATGCCTTAGAACTGAACTGATAAATATCTGGAGGACTGGTCAGTGTTAGAGCGCAAAATCCTTGAATATGCCACAAATCTTTGAAGATTGAAATAGAGACATGCATGCCCATATTTGTGTATTTCGGTAAACACAGCACCATGCAACATCGCGTTTTGTATGCACGCACATCACTCCATAGATGCATTCTGTTCACATTAGAAGTCACATTTGTTTTGTAGTGTGAACGACTACATAAGGAGATAAAATTTAACCCAAAAAAAATCTGAATTGGCCACATGCCTAGCAGTGTCAACATAGTTTAATTAACCCCAAATAAAGTTCAGCTATGTTCAAGTAGACTTTTTTTTGATATGTTTTTGCTTTGTAGCGGAACCCTGAAGGTTTTGTACTTACATTGTTAACAAAGACCACATTTCCAGCAGCAATGCGAAACATGTATCTGGGAGATTTCAAGTGTGGTTTTATTCTATGTAAGGTGAGGCTTCTCTTCCTGTTGGCCACCCTTTCCCTATTGCCGAGACTTATGAGGAAGATGGTGGCCGTACTTAATTGAATACTTACCAGACATTTCCTGCAGCTCTTTCAGTGTTGTTGTTGTCTCTCAGCAGCCCCCCTGACCATATTTCTTCTCATTTTTTTAAAATCAGTTTTGGAGTTCTAATTCCTGACAATGTCACCGTTGTGCCATATTTTTCCCACTTGATGATGACTGTCATCACCATGTTGAATGGTATATTTAATATCTTGGAAACAAACCATACCAAAGCCTCGTCATTGAACAGGGGTGTGTAGACTTTTGCTATATCGTAGATACAGACAGATGCATACATGCATTCACATATATCCTCATTTAGAAATATACTGTAGAAGCTGTACTTGTGCATATATTTTTGGTTTGCGGAGGATGTTGAATGAGGTGCGATATACGTCAGTTCACACGTCTTATGATTGAACGATCTTTGGTCCCAGCTTCAGGCCATGAATCATCCTTCTGAAATGCAGCCACTAATTTGGTGTGGTTATGCCGGTGGTGTGATCATTACCTCAGGCATGGGTCTAAAATGCCACACCATACAGTCAACTGGGTTGAGGTAAGGCCATGTCATTCGCAACACAGGATAAGCGGATTAGAAAATGGATGGATGGGTGGAT